>JAHZNB010003028.1:0-39827 GCA_027744295.1 Callyntrura guangdongensis | reverse complement strand
AGATAGTTTTCCTAAAATATTTCGGTAACGGTACGTATCCCAAACATAATTTTTTCGGTAGCTGTAGTGACTATAATGACAATTTTTTTTATTCATTTCAACAAATCACAACATTTTTAACCGTTTGTGGTAAAAAAAAATTGATTAATCGAAGTTTGATGCTAAAATCTGTAATACCTTATGAACAGATATTGAAATCCGCCGTCACTTATTGAAATACCGCAGCTTCTGTTAAAAGGACAGCGGTCGAAAATCTTGCGGACGGCGGGACTTAAAAATAAAAGGGTAAAAATTTGCGGAATAGCCAACGAGCATAATATCCATGCTCTGCATGTAGACACAAGTACGACTGTACGACTAGTACGAGTACGGCTGTACGACAACAAACACTGAACTACGACGGCAAGCACACAAGGCAAACAATAATACCGGATTGTCATGCCACGGCTTTTGGAACTAGAACTAACTGTAAACATTTACTACTTTGCTGATATTGCTGCTACAATAATCATTTCATCATTGGGCTATGCCATGATTATGCCTAATATACACCAAAGCCATTGCCAACGCACCAGCGCAATGATATCATTATGTGATTACCTACGGCTAGTATGCAACACTTGGTTTATCCTACAACAAGGTATAATGTTGTGACGCACTAACATAATATTTTCGCTCACTTTTCCGTTTCGAATTTCCTTGTACCCTGAAATACTCCTACAACTGAATACTTAAACGTCGCTGCGCTGCGTAGTTTTCATTCCACAAAAATACGTTGTCAATTCCAATACATGTCATATTTGTGTATGTCATAATTGGTACGTACAGTTTACTTTTTATTATATATTTTGCCTGTACGTGCATGATGACTATGAATATTTTACGTCCTATTTAAAAAATACGTGATTTATATATCATGTACTCCTACGCAAACCAAGTCTACCAGATGTGGCATTGAGTACAGCTTACCCTAAAGCAATAATAGTAATAATAATGGTAGATAAAGAAATATTGAAATAAAATAAATAGTAAATATTTCAAGTGTAACGACTATCTATAAATGTCATGTTCCAATACTGTAAACTCATTTATAATAAAGAGATAATATTTTTATTTCCATCGCGTATTCCACAGTTGTGTTCGTTCCTTATTGTGTGTCCTACTAGTTTTGTGAACGTACTACTACTAGCTGACATTCATAGTTGCGTTCTGTGCACCCCAGTCACAACATACTTAAAGTAAACGCTATCGTTGTCGTACATACAACATGTTGCATAGTTGCATCATCACCGTTGATGTCGTAACTTTCATATAATGCACGTTCCAATTTCAAAGAGATGCTGAAGCAAGGGCATGGCAGAGTTTTGTTGAAACAATTAAAGCCGGCAAGGATGATTCATGTCTGAAGTCTGAGTAATACTATGAGCGCCTACTACCTACTCTAGTGCTAGAGCAACGTTATTATGCAATAAAGACAACGATTGTTGTTGTGGCAGTTTCAACTATGTACAAATGCCGAATCAACGAAAACAGATGAAACGAAGACGAAACACAAAATGATTTTGTGCAAACATGTGCGTCTTCTCGAAAACAAGGATAGATTGCAAACTTTGCATTAAATTCCATCATCCTAACCGCAAAAATAAGAACATGGAATCATGTATAATATTTTTGATCTTTTGAGCTATTCGATACAGCTAAAACATTTGGTTGGTTATTATTACATTTTACACTACAACCATTGAAAAACATTCCTTCACAAAAGAAAACAACAGCGCACTGTTTTCCTGCCACATGATAATCTGATATCTAGATATAGGCATACTTGAAAGAGAGTTTTGTACGTATTTGCATGAAAGTCGTACTGGTACCGTACATGTGTAGCAGACGCAAATAAAACCGCATTTTACTTTTGGGCCCACAAATATTTATGCATTTTTGTCAAAAAAAATTTATTTTTAACTGTACTTCATACTTGTTTTCATCTTGAGTAGTATCAAACATCAAACTAGGCGTCATTATAGTCGTGTACTTGTGCTTAAAAATACACGAACAGCAAGATCGCAGTGTTAACACGCTTGTTAGTACATTACTGTTATATGTGAGTAGAAATAAGCGACAGACAAAATGAAAGAGACAAAAAGATAACATTGTTGGCTGGTACAACATTACACTTGAAATAAGGATGAATAGCAATTACCTATCGATAAACGATACTGCTACTGCAATAACACTAACTTTTCTTGTTCAACTTAATTGAATGGAATAGGTAATCCAAATCCATACATATTATGTGGTTGATTAAAGGAGTAGAATAGAGGTAATAAATAAATGGTTGGTTAGTAACGATAAAATTATGTGCATAGCATCATTTGATAGTTTCGAGGACAATGTGTTTCCATTATGTGGATGATGATGGATGGATGATGATTTCGGCAATATGCTGGTTTCTCTACACCTCGTATTGATACATGAATACAAACATTGTTGTAATTAATAACGTAGAAGGTAACACAAAAAGTGCGGAAACTGGAAACCTTTTTTGCTATAGCGTAATTTTGGTGCCTAATGTGGATGATGATGCAATTCTCCGTAGAGTCTCTAAGACATATAGGAAGGGACCTCTATGTAAGTTGGTGGAAAAACAATGGCTGTAATGGCCATGACAGTGGTGATTACTGATTACGTTGTGATGAATAAAATTTGCTAGAATAAACAGTTTTCTTGTCACAGAATAAAGAATGCAAATATGTCAGAGAAGTATAATAATAATGAACAAGATGCGTTTGACTTAATTTGTTATTATTGTTTTTAGGTAAAATACTAGATGAAACGAAATAAGGTCACCGATAGATGGTTGCAAAATTTTGTTTGAAACAGAAAACGGTTTGACAATGGCCCCTGTCAAACTGCAAAAGCGTAAAGTACGTCAGTAGCAATGTGAAGGTATGTATGTGTCATTATTACAGGACAGAGAACTCCACTGTTATTTTTACGCTACATGTCTGTCGTCTAAATAATTCTTTCCAATTCCTATTATGGTGAAGGCGAAAAACCTTTACATATAATATTTCAAGCTGCAAAAAATAGCATTTGTACCAAGGTCAAATTTCTTGACTGTATTTTGACTTTTGATCAGCACTTCTGTTTTGGTACACAAAACGTCATTCGTTAATACCAGTAGCAAGCAGTAATGGTTGTTGCACAATGTTGCAATCACCAAGGAAAGTCATCCAAGTAAAATTACGGTGGTTGTTTCATTACCATCACGAATAGTCGTCACTACACCATACACAGACATACACAATCATCATTTATCATACGCCACTTAAATACCTAGGTAATTTTCCAGAATTGTCAAAAAAAACTACACCTCTCATTTTCCACTGCCACTACCAGTTACCTCGGCGCATACTTGCTAAAACTCCTCCTGGGTTACCCAATTCTACTTACATGCTTTGTCTCTCTTGCTCTCTTCTCTCTTATTTATGTAAATTATTTATTGTAATTGTTAGGTGGATGATGATGAGGCATGGTGGAGTCCATATAGGTAGTAGGTAGGCAGACGAGGCAGCAAAATTCATTGTCAAGGGTGCATCTGGTCAACCTCGAGAAGCGACCACTGATATCGAAAAAAATATTCTCGCATGAAAACTATCGTGATTTATTACTTATGGCATCATCATTATTGTAGTAACATATATAGGCAATTATTCTTTTTTTGCCAGTACCATCCATCGAAACACCTCACATGTTCCTGCTATTTGTTAGTAAAGAAAACCGTTTGATGATCCTCTACGCACAGCAGCAGCAGCAGTGGAGTACAGATTTCAATGATCTTGACGGTTGCCATAATGAAGATATCGCAATCCTCACGTACAACCAACAAGCAGGTATTACTCCACCACGTCAACATCAGTTTTACTAAAACTCGTCTATTCTTATGTGCCCACATCTATCTCCATCTACCATACAACTCCATAAAAATGCACAGAATGTGTGTACCATGATGTTGATGATGATAATGGTAATCATAATCATAATAATAACAACGACAACGATGATGATATCTTATTATTATATATATACGAGCTACGTTGTCTATTACATGATCATTACATTAGATATTATATAGCGGCTGTATGTACAAGTGTTTGATCTTGAAAAGAATGATGGAATGGAACCTTGGCCGCGACCTCAGCTCCTTCTTTTTCCTTCTTCCTCACTTCCGTATCACTTTATATTCAATTGCTTTGTATTTGCACGTTCGTGTTATATTCTGCCAAACAACTTGCACGATATATTATGCTGCTATTTATTTATTAGGCAATTTGACGTGTCTGCTAAACAAGTATACAGGCACGCTTGGAAACGACTGGCACATTCTTCAAGAAAGAATTTCATACTTGTATTCTTGGCTGTTTGACTAGGTTCCATACGCAGAAAGACGAAGCACGCCAAGTAAAATTAAAACGCTTGCTTAAATTTGCTAATAACGATGATGACGTTGAATGCGTTTTTGCTCCCTAACAGCAACAATGATTATGTGTATTAGTAATATTTACTATGGCACTTATGTATGTGAAACACTTGTACCTTTTTTACTGCAAATCTAATTTTTGATCGTGAATAATTGCTTTAGCACTTGCGCGAGTTTACTCATCATAACGATCATGACGGTAATATGATCCTGGTGATTTCGCAACACGCTTCAATCAAATTTGCCATACTCTATTCCAAGCACAGGCCATCATCATCCTTGTAGTTATTGGAATTTTGTGATGGTGGAACATAGTAATAAACAGAGAGTGTCACTCATAATAATCATGATCAAATTTCACTGTTTTGATACATCGACAGCCCACCACCGCCTACCATCGTCGCAGAAACATAGAACTGCTTTGGTTGTTGCAGTATCAATATCAATATTCGTCAGTAATGCATCATCAAATGAATGGGTCTAAATGTAATAAGGATAAAATGTACTGAATTAAATTAAATGGAACATGTTTGGACCATGCATTTTACTTGCTGCCTGAGTATAAATGGTGACTACCCCAAATAACTAATTGCACTTTATATGCACAGTGTTTATAGGAAATCAGTTGCGAATTGCGGTTGGGTTGCTACCATTAAATGTACAAAACCATAAACAGAAAAAATGTCGTTGGACCATTTCCGTTTCTCCCTAAAGGCCTACAAAATGTAATCACACTAAAATAGCAGGAAACAAGTATTCGCATCTTGTCTATTACCAACGTCATCGTCATCATCATCATCATCATCATTATCATTATGCGTTTTCAGATAACATCATTGAGCTTGTCTAAGCTGCGCGGTGGAATGGTGTGGCTGGAGATTAAACACAGCCACTGTCACAGAATAATAATCAATGACAATATCTTCTGTTTATTGAATGAGTGGTCGTTCAAATTGCACGACACGACTCACACGTCCGTCTGCCTGTTGTCCAAGATAGTATACATATCTAAGTATGCAAGCGATGCTCTGTGAGTTAACTAGTCTCTAAGATAAGCATCTGACGTAACTGTTTAAAAACTATTTTACTACAGTAGTACAAGAAAAACGACTCAGCCAGTGGAGGGGAGGGGAATATAGAAAAATGTTATGAATAAAGCTAATACTCAACAACTTGTGTATAAATACAAGAGGATTACTGTGTGGCATTATACTCTTAAAGAATTGGAAGGGTTGATATAATAGTACGTGTCCGAATTGTTCTTTGGTCGTCGTCGTTACAGCTTTTCTTATTATTATCTATTACCGTTCTATAAGGAATTTTACTTGAACGCTAACGAATATCATGTAATCATACTAACATGCAGGCAGAAGCAGAAGCTAGAGTAACCAATGACCCTCAAAAATATCTCCTTGGATCATTGCAATTGTCTGACTTGTTGTTTTGTTTGCTGCTGAGCTAAATCTATCCAAACGTTGTATTGTATGTAGTAAGAGCACAGCAAACTCTGAGCAAAGCACAGGCACAAGCCACCTTTTTTTTAGCTGGTGGGACTACTACCACTATTATTATCGTATATAATATGCATACATGGTTGTTCGACATGCAACTTTTTTCAAGTATCTTCCGGTTTACTCATCACCATCTCTTCCATAATTCACCACATTTTCATTTTCAGAATGAGAAGTACAACGACGACGATGACGGTGATAATCTCCATCAGACAGAACAGAACCTTCCACATCTTCCTCTTTGAGTACACAATCATCGATAAACGGCGCAAGAGGAATACTGTATGCTGAGAGGCATAAATTATGATGAGGATTAAAGAGACGATGATGATCATCATCATGCTGGCGATAACAATGGCAATAATAATAATATTACGCATTCTTGATCTCGAATACCTACGCGTTACCTTGCACTTTGCACAAGTTCAAATTATGATTATGGCATGCTTTACCAGTACTGCTGCTTGTCAGTACATTGTGTAATATATTTTGGTTGGATGTTGTTTGTTGGATTTGCATATTTTTTCTGGTTAATTTTCCAGTCGCGGCAACTACGTTCAATGTAATGAATTTATGCGTCTAATCTGAGGAAATATTGTGATTTGACATATAAATAATACGAGTGCAAATTCTTGACGCAGGAATGGCAACTAGTAGAAAAATAGTGTTGGGTACCTAGTATTTATTATTTTTTGTCCTAACACTTTTTATACAAGGAAGCGTGACGTTAAACTGGGTGGATTTGTTACCCAGAGGCAGGATGAATGGACGAAAAAGAAACATGACATAGAGATGGTGATAATACTGATGGAAAAAGTGGAAGGACACAAGGTCAAAGGTATTACCTTATGGTACAGGCATTTACTTAAGTAAGTTATTAACAGCCCAACAATTTATTTAAAAAATCATGAAATCATAATATACATCAATCAACATCCTTATCTTCAGCATTTTAACAGATCTTAGTAGTTATTAATTTTACAAATTTTATCAAGCTCATTGTCCAAAAAAAAAATTCTTGGCAGGCTCATCAAATTTGTACCCAACGAAAAACTTGGTGAAATGAATAAACAAGTAAACATGGTTAACAAAATTAATATGGTTCATAAACAGCTCAAATACATATAAATCCTTAGTATGTATATTGTATATTATGAATTGTGGTTTCTAAACAAGTGATATCTACACTACGCAGCAACCCTCGGAGTGGAGGCTTAACGTGTGGGTGCTTCTGTGACAGTGGTGAAAATGATTACATGAAGATGCAAAAACACTCCGTTTGGTGGTAGTACGTATTAACATTATGCATTTTTTGCCATAAGTAAAACCACCAAACATGGTAACAGGACGATAAGATAGGGTCAAGTACATATTATGGACAAAGCTACACAAGCAAAACAGCAGAAGAAGAAGTGCCAAATCCAAAACAGCTTTTTAATCAAAACAGTTCTGTTTTTTACTCACCACCAAAAAATCTTTATTTACATTTTGCTCTTGCTTGTAGCAACAAAAAATCAAAGTCAATGGCGTGCCTATTTACATGGACTATGTTAGTTCGCAGTTCACTGTACGTATGAAGCACGAATGAGTGTGCGTGCTTGTATAAAAATAGTAGTAGTAGGTAATGTTAGTTTGGTATGCGCATCATGCGTCACTTCTCCATCTCCTCTCATCATCATCATCATCATCATCATCTCTGTATCAGAATCAGCAGTAGTACAATGATATATATACTCCAACGCCACTAAAGAAAAAAGACAGAATAATATAAGCCAGTCAGTCAAAGTCCTTCACTGCAGACGTTGAAGTCGTTTTCATTAACGCCAAAGTCATTATCAAAGTCAAGGTGGGAAAGTTAACTGGCTGAATGGTCAGAAGGTTGAGGTGTTTGCCAAAGAGAGGTGGCTACATTATTTTACGCACACACAAACACAATACACAATGTAACAAATACATTCAAGCTACGTGTGTATATTTAGGAATTACCTTTATTTCAAAATAGCATTCACCTAAATAAATAAAAACGGAGACATGATATATAGGCATCTAGACGTGGTAGCAACAATGCTGACGGTAGTGGAGGAACAAGTATTTACCTAAATAATAGACTGGATTTATGCTTTATTGTACTTGTTCATCTCTATTACCATAATTGTTGATATTAACGTAACTCAAGAGATAGCCTTCTGTTAATCCACTGTGTAGGAAATTGCGTCCTTAACCCTTGGGAGTGTAATGTAGCAATAGTTACAGTCATCATACTATATAATCATGACAACTATCTGTACAATCTATACATATTCACATTTTTATAAGGATGGATTAAATGGAAAGGAAAATAGACATAACTTCATCGCACGGTTTTAATGCATGATTACATTTTTTTGGAAAAATACATTGAAATCGTAGGAAAACGGATGAAGCTCGTAGCACTACAATAGCATCCATATCCTGCGTTTGGCCAAGCTTATCGATTTTTGTTAATTAGCCAAGTTTAACATTACGTATATACACTTTTAACCACTCACCGTGTACAAGTTCAAGCTCACACAAAAGTGGAAGCTTTTTTCACTTCGCATTCAAATCTTGCTTACGAATTACATGATTTTTTCCAGATACTGAGCAATGAGCAAATACTTCCACCAACTAACTGAGGCAATTTTAACAACTTCTTTGGGCTGTCTGAAAAATAGTGGAATATGCGTGACTCGGTATCCAATTTATTTACCCAAAAGTATGTGTACGTTGGATTATGAACCTGGTGTCGGCTGGAATTACGCACTTTGTTTATGAGTAAGTGACCTTAAAATAGCCCACTACTTTAAAACAGTATTAGCGAAGAAAGATGATGGCAACCAAGTTTTTGTGGTTACACCCTCTTGAAACGGGCTTTGATGTAATAATATAACAGCAAGCAATAATAATGATAAACCCATAAAGTTAATGGGCTCATCCTATCTTTTTCATTCATAGTGCGTTTTATAACATGACTCATGGTATTGGCCTCTTCGGAGCGAGAGCCTACCTGGTTTTGTCAAGTTCCGTTCAAAGATTAATTTAGAGAAGAGTTTGAAAAGCCTGAGCGATACAGACACAAATTTAAATACAATGACGCCATTACAGCTAATGCATTTTATATTGACGACAGAGGTAGGGTAAAATTGTGATCGCTGAATCTGAATAGTTTTTTTGTCGGGATGTTCTTAAAGCTATTATGTATCTGATATTTATTGTATCTATCAAATCTACCCTCCCAATGGCATGGCATTAGTACGTACCTGTGTATATCATTTCAACATACTTTTTTACGATGCCAATGATTGTTATCGTAATCAATGGATTCCAATCTCCTTCGAAACATTGTCAATGAGCGATCATTGCAGCGCAGCGTTTTTATATACACAGGCCAAAAGGGAACAATAACAATAATAACACGACAATGACAGGCTCAACATATAAAGTAGTATTTTTTGCCGCTCCTGTGTGCGTTTCTATTTTTTGCTTCAGCTTATTTCTAACGGTTCTTTTGTGCAAATGAACCATTTGGTGATTTGCTCCTGGCAATATTATGGCGGTATACTGCAAAATGCTAAAGTCATCATCAGATACAATATATCAACCAGTGCTGTATTATTGCATGAAGATGAAAAATGTCATCATCATCATCATCATGATCATCATCATCATTGTCGCAAATACTATTATAGCCAGCAGCAGCCGTGGTGGTGGTACGGTTGTTGCTGGTGGGCTGAGAAAATATCATGTTATACCAGATATTCTGCCAATTCCTTGCTGTGTGTGGTTGTAGGTTTCTAATCGCCAATGGAATTGTCATTATTATTTGCTTTAGTACTTGATAACTGTGACGACTAAATGTCATTTTTATGTCACCACTGCTTTTGTCAAAAGTCTAAACTCGAGATGATTATAACGCAGATCAGTCATTTCTGCCGAGTGACAAAGGAGGGGGCTACTTCCCTTTTTGTATGATTTAACTAAACAAATAATAATGATTGAGATAATGACGGTTTTATTCATTTACATCAAAAGATGCAAATATTCATTAGTAATACACATGCATACATGTAAATGTAAGTGAGCATCGCAGCGGAAGCCAAAAGGAGACTCTTGTAAAGTCATGCATGTACGTGTGTGTGTGTGCATGGTTGACCTACTTTTTCATAAAGAATTAACAGATGAAGTATTAATATGTTTGTTAGCTGTAAGATTGATGGCACAAATGGTGTGATGATTTACTGAATTTTGTTCAGTGGCAATGTCAACGAATTACAGTTTCTGGGAAAAGTAAGTGCTCCTAACACATAGTAAACAGACTGCTGTGAAATTATGCATAACAAATAGCAGCACTGACACATACTATATAGCTTATTTTCATATCATTATCATACATTCACATCGTATTACTATTTTTTTACATTCTTACACATCATCTGCTGGATCTTCAAATACTTAGCTAAATTACCGGTACGGTGGTGATGATGAACAAAAACAATCTTACAGTCAAACAACTAACTCGAACAAATGAAAAAACAGTCTCTTTACCGTTTTTGTGCCGACGTCTTTCACTTGAGCATTAAAAGACGAAACTGTCCGTAGGCGCACCGCTGACAAAGATTGTAACAATTTCACACAATTATTACAATGATTACTAGGTGTGGACCTGTACTATTATATATTTGAGATATGCATACATAAACCTACATAACATGACATGTTCATTTCCTACTTATGATGTGGAAGTATTTGCCGGATCGATGTTTCTCTGTCATGATCAATGTTTCATGATGGCAGAATACTTTCTGTGGGAGATTTTGATAACACGTTCCTGTGTGCCTAGTGCAGTGTTTTTTTATTTACACTTACCACCACCATCACCACACAAATGAGTGGTAGTGGACAAAGCAAGTTTAACCACATAATTTTCAATTTGCCAACGAGTCCCAACAAGTCTTAAGAAGATGGTGGTGGTGGTGCATACTTGTGCTAGTGCTACTAATACCAGCCAAGTAACAGTCAACAATAACAATATATCTATATTGGCTGGCACTGCATATATACATATAATAATGATCAAGCATGCATTCTAATTTGAAATGAAAACAAAACAACAATAGGGAAAAATTGTTTGCATGTACACACGCAGTTGTGTTCACTTGCTACTACTTATGGTGGTATGCAAGCCATACTCGGCAAGAAAGAAGTAGGCCAAGAGGAAATGCAAGAATTATACACGCATTTTAGAATAAAATAAGCGAGCTACAGCAACATCAGTCGCTGTATGTTAACAATGTGCTGCATTTTGCAAATACTTTGTATCTCTGTGTGCAAACACCTGTGTGTACGTTATACAAACAGTGTTAAACAAGATGAGCAGGTAGGGTAGGTATGCGCCGCCAATACACCATTTTTGATGAGGATTACGATGATGATGATGATGTTACGTTGAGTGTCAGTCAAGTAAGGAAAGTCATTGATGCTGATATGTAGATTAGGATGATGCTACATACAACCAGTACTATTTTAACTGCTGGAACAGTGTATATGTATTCGTACATATTATATTATTAAAATTATGATTATTACGTCTACACCCGACATACATAGATGCACACATAATAACCATAAAACATGGTAAAAGGCGTTGTGGAAAAAATGTTTCATGATTAGTGCACATCTACGCGTACATTTCGTACAAAGAATAATTATAGCAGTAGTTGTAGTAGTGATAGTAGTAAAAAACAACAAATTTAACTGTGCGCCTGGAATAGTTCGTTTTTCATGTCATTGTGTATGTTTGTGTGAATGACTGTGCATAAGCATAGGTATGCAAGTACAAGGTATGAGAAATGTGAATGAGTATTGCCTACAAACAATGTATGTCCATATAAACCCAATACACTAAACGCAAAGTACCGTAATCCAGGTGCCAAAGTGGGAACTCCCTGTTGTCCTACTTGCCCACTCTCCTCCTCTCTTGTCAACAACAGTTGTTGTTGCTGTTGCTGCTACTTTGTTGCCAGCCGGGAAAATTGGATGTAAACTCTACTTAATCATGCATATATATACTTTAATCGCAAATTATTCCTATGACAACAACATGACTCGACTGTTAGCATAAATATTTGTAGAATTTGAGTAAAATACGTTCAAACTATGATGACAGTGAAAATTGAGCGTCGTCGGCTACTACGAAAAAGGAGAGAGTATCTTTTGGGACTCCAAAAACAGAATGTTTTGTACCAACACAAAGTCGCATCATACAATTCGCCAAAAGGGACTCAAACCCGCTAGTAATCTTGTATGGAATGCGGTGAAGAGATGCCAACTAACTATACATGGTTTTCCAGCTGGGTGACGCATCCATTTATTATTGTTACTTCGTTTGACAGCAAGGCAATTTGGTATGTATTTTTGTGTTCGTACATACTAACCGTTATGACTTATACAGAAATATACAGTTCAGTGGGATGCTTTTTTTATTATGATTTTTGTTGTGTGTATGTTTGATCACAGACGTAATCAGAAAAGTATTTTCATGGTATTATGCATGTATTTGACACACAATTAGATGATTATACGGTGCATGCATCCTATCATAATAATTTTTGTGATCATATCTAAGCGGAGAAATGTAGAGCAAGCTTTTGGGATAAGTGTGTCACTAACCATTATAATAAATAAAATATATATTATATTGTACTTATATACATGTAGACAAATATACTTGGGAAGATAGATGCCTAGTTGGTTTTTGTCTATTTTTTTCTCAATATGTTGTAGTCGTGATCCTCGATGAATACGTCATTGTCCGTAAAAAAAATTATAACATTTAAAATTTCAATAAAAGTTTATAACACCCCAGCTGTACCTCTTTACTAGCAAAAATGAATAATTCAACCTTGCAAATTTTAAACAAATTTCAAATGTTTCAAATGATGAAGATAATGATGGCCGCAATGGTGGAAGGGTGTAGCCCCTTTTCTGGGCGAAAAGGATAAAACAAGTTGCTGCGGACATGAATATCATTTCAACTTTTAAATGCCATTTTCTTTAAATACCAACAAGTAACGATGCATTTTAACGCAGTTGTAGGCAGGCAAACGAAGCACGCCTTTATTTCCTTCCCTTGACAATGAAAAAAGGGTTTTGGATACCTCATCATTCCATCCTCGTTGTGCATAGTTATTAGAAAAAAATACAATAACGTGTAACCCTTTTATGCATACCTACCTACACATATACATACACGTAGTAACTACTACCTAGAGGTAGACGCATTGGAGTGACTATCCACTCTGTTTTTTATTCACTATGATAATAATATGTATGAAATATAGGGGCACACGTTGGCATGAACATGTTATGGCGAAAACGATTCTATCATGATGAACTGAGGTACATCTAGTTAGTCAAGTGAAAAGTCGAAGTCGTTATAATAATGAAGAACAGCACGTTGACAATGTAAATAGGCGATGCAGATGGAAACTGTGCAACATTTTTTTTAAATCACGTATGAATCTCATCTCCTCAGTAGGCTGGCGACACACATTTGAAAATGTTAGCAAAGTACATACAATGTTTGTGGGCATTTATATGTCTACCTGCACACATGCCGTGCGCCAAGTCGAGACATTTTTGCAAGGAAGATGGTTTTAGAACTATCATTTGAAATATCATTTAAAACAATAGACTACACTGCCGGCTGATGCGGTTGTAGGAAAAGTTACGCTGTAGAATATCAAATATGCACATATCACTTTTTCATCGCCACACTTGTATGTCATCGTCATCACGTGTTATACACCATTTTCAGTGTGTATCGTATCATGTCTTCTACATAAATACTTTGTAAAAAAATATGCGTGCTTGTAGACATTCACGAATGTATGTATGTACATGAAATGACAATAAGAAGAATATAATGTGATGTGTGATTTTGATACTCTATGTCTTTTCGTTATTTATTCTAACGGCAGCCGACCACAAGAAAAGTAACAAAAGAGAAAAAAAGTATGAGAGAAAGAACAAAAGCTTGTACGACAACACAATACACACATATATATACGCATACAGAGATTGCAATGCTTTTCCTATTTAAAAACTACACTTTTGCAGCGAGACGGCAGACAATAAAAAGAGTGTATTATGAAGAATGAAAAGAAGAAGCAGAATCGAGGTCGTGAAATACTTTCCTAATCAGCCTGTAACCTCCATTATTTTGCACAGTAAGTAAGCAAGTATGTAAGTAAAGTAAAGTGAGTGAGTCTTGTCTTGAAAAATCAGTCGTCCTCAACCTTAAACACTTCTTCTTCTCTTCTTCTTCTTCTCTAACCACTTACGTGTAGAGAGGTAAATATACAAAAGAGAGAAGTCTGTGTTGCGTTGCGTGGCTGACTTGCAACTTTGTACTTGCATTGTGTTGCTTACGAGGAATGTGGGTAGACGCAACAGCCACAGTAGAAGTAGTACTAATAGTAGTAGTGCGGTAGTAAAACAGCAATGCCAATATCAAAGTGCTTGAACTTGAAATTATTTTCGCTATGCTTGAGGCGCTTTTGGAAAAAATGAAGTAAGAAGAATTGCAAATTTTCAATCTGTTCTCTAGCAAGCGCGTACAAGAGACGCTTTTATACGCTTGCATGCAAACACTGCTTGCTCATTTGCAAATATTTTTGGTATCATGATTCGTTGACGGCAGTTTTGAATTTTGAATCGCTGCTGTAAAATATATTGCGAACAATATTGCATTGTAATGGTTACTCGATCAAACGATGAAGCGAGGCGAACGAGATTAGATCACAAAAATAATGTTGTGACAGTGAAATCCAATTTCAAGTGAAGGGGGCTGGATGTAAGGATATTGAAATTGGGAGACTCGAGATGTCTTCTGGTGGTCTCAAGTACTTAAGGATTTGACACCGTTTTTAAATGCGAGATAGGAGACGACTTTTTATAATTTGTTTTATAAAATGTGGTTCTGTCATCGGACAATTTTCAAATCTTGTTTAAGTTGGGTAATAGTAATAAAGAAATTGATTTATGAGGCAGTTGGAGTCATAAAACAAAAATATGTTAGTCTGCTCGACTTTTTCATTTAGAGTCATTTCAGGGTGGCCACATAAAAAATGTAACAAAGAAAGCATTCTCACACAGAAAGCAACACTACGACGGCAAGGTTGTGGCTATGTGGCTTGCCAAAAACCAAATAAAATATAAATGAATTTTTATCGTAATGCTAATACTAATAATATGTTTTCATTTAAAAAATTATGAGGGTGTTGAGTATAATTTAAAAGAATCTTGCACTGTGTCGATTATAGTATAGGCTTAAAACAAGCAGAAAGATCATCGACTTTATTTACGATAACACAGGGAAAGAAAATCGTGATCAAGGCACGTCGATGTTAAACCCTATGAGAACATATCATGTACAGGTATGTATATATGTTTGCGCTCCTGATTTCCTGATAAATCAACAGAAAAATGAAGAATCTCAAATAAGCATGACTAAATATTCAAACAAATAATTTCATTTAATGCTTTTCTACGGAGTCAGATAAGCATTCCTCGAGATCATTAGTAAAGGTTGTAGTTCATTTCCCCTACACCAAAAATAAATTCGTTTACAATGTACGCAAATAATTGAACCCATCACACAAAACACCAACCACAGTAGTAGTAACACAAGCCATTCAGTATCCCTTTTACACATTCCATATTGCGTATAGGCAGTTAAGGTTATTGAGCATTTTAGTTTATTTTTAAATTGTTTAAAAATCCTAATTAAAGGCCATCAGCATTTGCTCTTGTTTTCTTACTACAAAATTTAAAGCCATAAATTTTAAATTTGGCATTCGTATAGTCGGATTACAAACCATTTAAATACTTATGGTCATACAGGAGCATGGTGGCAATAGAACTGTACTCCAGATATTACAAATAAAGCTTTATACTTTGCTGTACATGCAAATGTATTAACATATTTCCACCTTTATCCAGTCAAGCCAATAAACGATTTCTAACAGCTACTTTTTAGATTAGCAAGTTACGAGGACGTTGACAGTGTTGAACTTGTTTACAAGAAAAGTTGTAGTCAGCAGCAGATGAGAGTTTACGATCATCATTTGTATTAAAGTAGATAAATTGTTTTTGCAACGTGTGTTGATACTTGGCACTGATAGACATATTACAACACTCACAGCTGCAGAATTTTCCAAACGTAAATACTGTGCTAAAACGTGGAGAGAAATTGAAAAGGTTACAAGCCAAGACCGAAGGTTTAAACTGAACCGAGCATTTCAAGTCACCGCTCTGGAAAATTTTGCTGCCATGTAAGAATCAAGAACAAGATAAATTATTCAAACCAGGCAATTCAGTTGTATTAACGCTAACTAAATATATCACAAAGGTCAGTTGACACGTGAGTTTGCTATCTTTCATCTCGGCGTATGTAATGCCTATATTTGTATACCTGCATACATGAATGAGACGTTCCAATGCGTCCATAGCAGGATCTTCCCTGTGCCTACCCATCCATATAACTTGTTGTTTATCTTAATGCCAACTCCATCTAATTAATGTATGGGCGCGGTAGAAGACTCGCGTGCACGGTGTCATAATTTACATCTATCATTTGCCACATTTATAATTTAAAATTATCCCCACTATAATGCTACATGATAACATGTAAAAAAAATACCCTGACGATGTCAAATTTTTTTCCTAAGAAGTTGGCTGGAATTATAAAAATGGCCTAATAAAACATTCAACATTGGTTACGTCAGTAATTGTCAATACACATCACAAATTAATTTTACCAGCACATAAAAATGTTTCTACCAGTTCATGTATAATGTATACGTTGTTTTTATGTCATCCCTACAAATTTTCCGTCAACTGGGTCGGTAGTCGGTACTATTGTTAAATTGATTATTATTAATTCAACATTCAACTTCAACACAGAATAAAACATTTTTGTCGTTTCCAAAAAAGGGGTTCTCAAAGCATGGGTTGAGTTGTAGGAGCACCCACTATTTACTAGTTCTTCTCCTGAACTTACCATCCACCCAAACACACTTTGACCGTTATTCAAACGCATTTTTATCATCTCCCTTGAGCACAAGCCAAAAATTCAACAGGTACACACGTAGACGATTTTGACAAAAAAAAACATGGTTCAGTTTACGATGAGAATTTATAAATATTTGTGCATAAAAATCTCACCTTCTATTTTAATTTCTAAAGTTGGAGTTGGTTTATTTCCAGAAGTGGAAGAAAAACTGACGTGTTTTGACCTCTATGTTTTTTTTTGTTTTTTCGTCAGTGTGTTATTATTATCGACTCCATCACCATCCCATTTTTTAAGATCTACATACATACATTTTTCCGTAATTTCGTTGGCAGGGTCATTGTATGCTTGCTGTTGTGTTTTTGCTACCTCCTACTAAGATTTGTACTAGAAGACTAGAAGAGTGTTTTAGTAGCAAGAGCAGATTCTTAATTCCTCTAAGCACAGTCAAGGTTTCTCAGGTTACGAGAATATTTAATATTTATTATTTTTTCTATTTTTTTGGTAGTTATGGCACTGTTGTTCATTTGCTGGAATGGCAGCGTACATTAATCCCTATATCCTTCGTGTGAGGTTATTAAAAAGACACCTCCTTTAATGGCACAACTATAGAAGCGTGCACACCAGCATACCGGATTGGTTTCTCGAAGTTACAATCCTGTCATTAAAATTGTGCTGCAAAACAGTATTTACCTAATATCTGACACTAAAATAATGGGAGGTACCCGACTGGGCCTACAACTTGTTCAAACTTCCAACCCAAGCCCTGCACTTACATATCAATTATTGTCCTGTTGTTCCTCAACCAAGAAATGTTTAATGAATCCTGGTAGTCAATTATAGTTTTGGCTTAGGTTTCTAAAACGCTGCCTTTGATGTGACTCTAGGATTGTAATATTTTGCAAGTTTTTCCAATGCCCAATGATGGTACTGCGAGTGATGGAAGAATCCACGCAAAAAATAAAATATGTACATGAATACTGCGAAATAAAACATCCTCCATCATCATATCCATAAGAAACGTAATACCTACTACGTAATATTAAGAAACAATTTAGCTGTCAAGCCTTAAATATACACGCCGAGCTTGTGAGCATGTAGCCAGATTCGCCATAATCATCATCATTACTTCAGCCATTATCATTTCGCGAGTTGTACGTACTTACGCAAATGTATGAGATGGGTCCTTGAAAGATCAGAAAGGAAAAAGGTGGAAGAGGAAGTGACCCTGATTTTGTTCAGATGATCCTCAAAAAGCTGTATAATATGTGAAGTTGGACTAGTTGTGTGGTATGCTGCATAAGCGCGTTCATTCGTTCGGACGTAGACACAAGATTATTACATAGTTTGTAATTTGGGAGTATCAAACAGTAACGAAACAGAAGCTAAAAGGCTTACTAAGAATAAATGCCATGATCATATTTATTCATTCCACCAACGGCATTTACTCGAACATCGTATCGGTATGCATGCATCGTAGTTTATAATCATGTACGTGTAATGTGTAGGGGTAGGTACATTAATACTTGACTGAAAGACGTTGCTTGTAACATCCATATCCGCAGTAGCACAAATCACATTGATTTACAAAATCTTCTCAAATGTTAGATGAAACGTAAGTACACACGGAACGCTGCAAAAAATAATCTTTTATGAGCCATATTTGCCTACTAATAAATATATAGGCATACATGCATGATTGCAGTGTAATAAAACGTTACATTTCATGTTAGTCAATGCTACTTCTCTGGATAATAATGGCAAACAACGACATGATAATTTATGGACTACATTAGACTCGCTGTTTCGCAAATCAATGGCGCTTGTTGCACTACTGTTATAGGCGACTATAGTAATTTTAAACAGTAGTCGCTGCCGTTGTCGCTGTTTTTCTTCGTACCTGCCACTGAAAGATGAGCCCATGTTTTGTATACTGTACATGGATAGGTATATGCATACGCTGACACGCATTACGACTGTTGTAATCTGTTGATTAAATAACATGTCAAAAAACGGAAGATAGCGTTTAATCAAGGTACAGGGCAATGATGTTAAAAAAAGCTAAGCATTTTTTTTTTTGGCTGCCGCCCCTGCGCCATTTGTAATATATCATTTGTCACTTTCTTTAAAAAGTCATAAATACAAAGACGCATTTTATGTTCTTCCATAAATATTGACTAACGCTTAACACACATGCAAGGCAGACTCTAGAGAATAGGACTACACGACATATTTCTTTATTACCACTTGAGTATGTGTGATAGAGAGGCATATATCCTTTATGTTCAAATTGATACCTGTCACTGTTGACTAACTTTTGGATTGACAAAGGTCTTTAGAATGCAACATGCTGTTTAGTGTGGTAAATAGATTGTGAGCATGCAGGCATTGTATTGAAAAATGTTTAATTATAATAATGTGGCGTTCCTTGTTATACGCAACAAAACTTAGTGCAGTGCTGTGTGTCCTTAACCGTGATTATAGTAGAATCGATGATGATTTTATGGCGTAATAGGAATTCAAAATGGCGGTTAAATATTTTCATAGAAACTATATTGCAGTTGCCTAACTGTGTGCATTCAACATAAATACGTGGTTTAATGCGATAATAACACTTATGTCATCTTAGTCACGATGGAAGGCTGTTTTCAAAAATCAGCTCCCTTTGCATATAAACAGTTGTGAGAAATTATGTAATCGGGAAAGATTTACCGCTAATAAATTCGTATGTTTTGTCTACACATTCCAATATAATACGATATTTGTGTCGTTGTTTTCGTTCTGAAGAGCAATTTAACGAAACGATAGGAGATAATAAACATCCAACAAGAAGCCATCAGATAATTAAAATTAAATTACATTGTCGAATACAAGTTGTGTGTCACCCAATCCACAGAACGGTACAAAGAGTATTCTGTGATTATAATTGCTTAAACAATTATATTATGAACCACAGCGGATCATGCCCTGTTATTATACGCATCTACATTTTTTTTATCTTTATCTCAGTCAGGAAGTGAAATGACATGGTTTAACGAAAGGGCAAGGTGAAGTATGTTATCTTTTCAGAAAAGCAGAGTCTTTACAGCTTATTTTTATGATTTATTTTTACAAGCATTAGGTCTGTCCTCTTCATTTAGGTACCAGAGTTTCATTTCTATAAATAATATGACTGAGACTAACTATACACACATGTCATCCCTGAAATTAATCTAAATGAATCTCGCAAAACTATTGATCACTTAACACGTAATCCAATATGATTCAATTTGTTTTTATCCTGCAAATAAATAAAATTTGCTGTTGGAAAAGAAAGTGACTTGGTATTATATTGCTATTGATGATGTTGTGTAAGATGATTATTTTGCTACAGCATTTTGTTGAAGATAAGACGTGTCTTTGTATTCTTTCATTCTTGATAAAAACTTATATAATCCAGTCATAATTAAATTTTATCGAATCGCAATAATAATAATTATTCTCTATTGATTCTGTTTGAATCATGCAATTTTCATTCCTCAATAATCGTCCTATATCCTGTCCCAGTGATACACTTCAAAGTATGTAATAAAAGACAGGCAGAAAAAACGTGGGTCTTTGTGGAGAGAAAAAAAACGAAAGAAATTTGTGAATTTAACTGTGGCTTCCTTAAAAAGATTAAGCATTTCCTTGCCCTGCACAAAGTTCTTGAGAACCTTGTTGAATGGAACATTTTACATTTATTATCACTTCTTGTTGGAGTTTGTTGGTCGGAGGTGCTGATGTTGGGACTGTCATTACTAGTCAACCATAATAACGCTTTTTTTTGCAGAAGCAGCAGAGCAATGCAAATGCAACAGCTTCGTCTCACTAACAAGCTAATAGGCATGAAATCATATTTGTCGAATGGAATGGACTGAACAGGAAGCATCCGACACAATGTACAAAAATCATTTGGCCTTCAAGGAACGACAAAAATGAATCAGCAACTTAAAAAGATGCCATATTCGTTTACTTGACTGACTGCTCTATGGCGATGGCACGACAAACGACACAACACAAGACACAAACACGTAATACATGTGACGATGATAACGGCGTGGAGACACTAACAACACTAATCACATAAAGATGTACGTGAAAATAATACCGCAACAAAAAAGCTACTGGGGCACAGCGTGATAAACAAATAAGGTCGGTTACTAAAAAGAGCGCAGACTGGCGGCCCATTTTAGAAATAAAAGACAGCATCTTATGGGAAACAATTGACAATGAAGGAAATATTCCTATTGTAATTATACCTTTTGTATGCTACTGAAAAATATTTTGTGGAACACTAACGAAAACATAACAACGCAACGGTGTAGCATTTTAGGATAAGCATCCCTTGTCAGGAATTTCAAAGCTTACCTGAGGGCCTCGGCTGAAGTAATAATAATCCACCGGTATGCATTTTGAAATGCGTACCAATCACGGTTTCAAGTTAAATTCCAAAATTAAGATCCAAGTTGGAAGGTTTATTATTTTTGTCTATGCTAAAGTCTCAAGTTCCAAGTCTGGTAGGCAATATGTACAGTACGTAAGGTTACACAGCTGACGCATAGTATAAACGCCACAAAATTCCGTTCATGAAAACAACCCCAACTCAAAATTATCAGTCACTTTTAAGTTTTCGACAATCCTTCATAAGTTACAATCACAGTATTAAGACCCTATGCAGAATTGCATAAGCATGGGTGGTCCGGATACACTCTGGAAAACAACAAAGGATAAAGAGCTGGTTTCAAACTCCAGCAGAAAACGCGACAGCTCTCTAAGAGCAAACAGGAGAACCACAGTACGCTTCACTTTTTTAAGGATAGGATAATCTAAGCAATAACATGCGACTGGTTTTCTTCCTTTGTTCCTCTCACTTAACTCGGAGTAACGCTACAACCACAAATCAGAAGGAGAACTGTATGCAACCACGACAAGTTTTCTTGTGACTGAGGAAGCAAGTGAACGCTACTAATTTTTAGCAAGCCTTAATGCTGCAGATGGTTTTTTATCCAACACTTTTTAAAATACAAAGAAAGCACTGGTTTTTCAATAATGTAATTCAAGTACACGCACGTATGAATTTGTAATCACACACGGTTTTTTACTCCTGTCTACTTCCGTTTGACAACATTTATTCAAATTCAAGATTTGTCACCTGGGTTTTTAAGACAAAACTAACACCAGCGTTGACACTTGCTGAAAGTTGACACTAAATATAAAAGGTTCCTCACTTGTTATTATTGGAGAAAATTTTGTTCGCCACCGGTTGACGGGACACAAGGGTTTTTTTATTCGATTGATTCACTAACTTGTTTCAAGTTATTTTTGCTAATTTTTAGGCTCTGTAGCTACTACGCATACTCTCTCCTACACCATCAATGATTGACTAAATAGCACGTAAGTCACTGACAATGGTTTTTGCATCATCTTCATCCACGGAACCTCCAACGATAACTGATGAAGGGCTAAAGTGTTGAGTAAGTAGATGTAAGCGAGAGAGAGAAACGTGATGTAACGTAGTCGGTTTTTCTAGTTCACTATCGCCGTAATAATAACATTTTTAAGTTACTACTGCTTTACTAGCTTTAGCTTTGGTGCTGCTGCTGCGTACAGTCTTGCTGGCGGTGGTGGTGGTAGTGTGTTAATGTACGTGAATGAATAAAAACGTGAACGAACGATCAAGAGAGCGAACGAACGTGGAGTTTGTTGTTGTTACATGAACGACGACGAGAGAAGTAGTAGAAGCTTCGTACAGCGGCACCAACACTTTTTTTTGCATCTCTCCACCTCATTCATACAAACATACTTTAGAGATAGTCAGCCGTCGTTGTACGTACTACACATATGTATTATGTATGTATACACACACACACAGGCACACACAACTTCCCTTACCTTGCCTATTATTATAGCTCACATTGCAATCTTTTCCTCTTTTTTTGAGAGAGAAGAGCCTCTTTTTAATATTCCTAGTATTTACTACACGCGCTGCTGAGCTAGTGCAAATGTGAATACACCCTCCCCTTCTTTGTCATTCCATTAGCACACTACCACAGTTTCAAATATATGGTACGCTGCTGCGAAAATCGCTTCCTCGCATTGCACTGCATCCTGTTGTTGTGTTTACGTACGCACGTTATTATTATTGGGATGTAGTATCTCTGAAATGAATGCAACAGCAACAAAGTAGGGTTTTTTGCACATTAATACTACTTCTGGTACTACTGCTAACGCTAACGACCAGTACTGGTTTGTTACAATGTTTCATTCTTGTGGCATAGGGATGACGATGACAATGTTGAATGTTGTGTACAATTGGTAAAAAAATACGCATTACCCTATTATTGTATTCTGCTGCCCATATAACACACAGGAACACAACATCATCATCATCACATACTACCCGTTCTTCATGGCTACTTGCTGTTTTCATCATTCACATCCTCAGGTGTGGCATGCAAACCTGCTTTTCTCTCCCTGATTTTGTACACATCACTACTGAGAGAGAGCTCTTAACCATTATATTATCACAATCGGCAGTATCACTCATTGTGATGTAGACTGGGTGCATTACCAGGATTTAACAATGTTTCAACTGATGCTATAAAAAAAGCTGCATCTGTCAGTTTGCAAAACCTCAATATGTACACATATATGCTTACACATTGCATTGTTCAAATGAGTAAGTAATAAGAGACTCGACTCGTGTATCTTCTTCTTTCTCTTTCGCTTGGCTAGAATGACTGCCTGGTGTATGCGGCACAATAACAAACCATCAGCAACAGCAGCAGCAATGCTCTCTCGTTTTTGTGTATCGTCATGTAAAATAAATGCACGATACAGACAGCCACTCAATGTCAGCCGACAATGTATTTCAAATGTTTTAAAGTGTTCTACTTTGCTTTCCTTGAATTAATTTTCTGGCATTATTTCACTGAAATAATGTGCTTGGATAGAGTGATATATAAAACAGCACACAACTAATAACACGTATTACATTACATACAGAGTCCATCATCGTGTAGGAGAGGAGAGAAGGCCTAGGTAGACGAATTGAAAGAGAGCGTACAAAAGATACATAACGTTTTTTAAGAGTGAAATAAGAGGCGTTTTTTTGTGCAATAATATATTATTACCTGATAACATTATTACCAAGTTTTTTTTGCCATGATGCTTTGCCTTGAGTGCTGCATGCAGGGAGGTAGGCCGGCATTGTTATTACGTACTGTATATGCTTGCACATTTCGTTCAAAAGAAAATCTGACAGGCAGAAAGTTTGTATATGTTACGCGACATTTCACTAGCACATCCGACCTCTTAACATGTTTTGCAAAAATACCATGAAAAGGGAAAAATGGTGAATGATGGCGATGATGATTACTCAGAAGATGATGGTTATGGTAACTACCATAGCTTATCTAATGAAGAAGCAGATATTGATGATGATGGTTATGTTATGACTGTGTGGTGTGTTTTGTAAGTGTTTCATAGCTAAATTCTTTCTTTCGATGGCAAACTTTGTTTTCATTTGCATGCATTTAAGTGAGGCCTTGTTAACAACGTCATCATCATGTTGCTAGTTTACGCTACGAGTGCTGGCGAACTTAATCTTTAATTTACAGTACATTTGATGGTGTGTAAAGTGGGTCATCATCACATGCATGTGGAAAGAATGTTTTGTTCTGTCGTCCCAAATGACAAAATGGTTGTCTCAACAGCAGTAAAAAATGAAAATGGCTTTTCTGTGATACAAGTCCCTTTACAAATGGATTTTCAGATTGTTAAAAATAAATAAATGGGAGAGGAGGGATCCTAAACTTTCTCTACAAGTAGAATTCTGATCTGCTTAAATATTAGGTTTGAGCCTTTAGAAAATTTTGGGGGAAGCCATGTTAGTTCCCACCACTATCTTCTATAAAATATTATTGGGATTATTTTATGAATGAATGTAGTTTTGCAATACCTGGAAAAGCTGTCCCTTGTAGCAGCATCGCTACCACCAACGTGCGGAAAAAGGGCTTCGACGGTTCTATGGAAAGTTGTTTAAGTCTTCTTTTTCCTCCTCAAAGTAATGCCACGAGGTTGTCAAATACAATGCAATATATAATACCGATGAGATGTTGATAACATACGCAACTACCATAAGATAGTTAAAAGTTTTACTTTGTCGCTGTAATACTGTGTTCACGTTGCAGTTGTGTTGAGATGTGACAACATACATAAATGACATATATTTATTGTTTTCAACAGGCTTTAAAGAACGTAGGGGATGTAATAGCAGGGCTTAAAGTCCCTTCCTTTTATAACTATTTGCTTTAATGTTTTTGCAATAACGAAATATTATCCCCGGAGCTCAGCGCTCTGTTCCCATTTACTTGTATTATGCTGCTTACTTTAAAGAACAAACAGAATTTCTCCTGTCGACTTTGTCATTCACATTTTTTCCACAGTGTAAAATGTTTAGATTATGGCGAGTGAAACATCTTGGTGTACATTTAAACACACATAACACATAATCTTTTACACTGAAAATACCCTGTTTCTGATAATTTACACTTCCAATTTGAATTGCCATGGAACCACGTTTCTACAACAGTCGCAATGTCATTGCCAACAAAATGATGTAGTAGGAAAGAAATACTAGTCTACGTTTGACATTTCATATCCGCAATGACATGTCTAGAACAAACACATGCTGTTCACCTTTCTCATGTCTCGCAGTCTACAAAAATGCATGTGTCGTGTGGTGTGTGAGGTACACATAGGCAGTCGACTGCTCTTTTTCCATGCTCTCCTCCAGGCTCTTTCGTATTTTGGTAGTAGTAGTAAGTAATGCAACATTGCTTTCTCTGGAACTTCTTACCGTAAGGAATCACGTTTCCTAAGCAGGTGAGCGATTACGTAGACAATGCTACATGTGCTCCTTTCTCAACTTAGTTGTGATATGTAATATATTGTATATAATATGGGTACTCAAATACCAAGTAAAATGTGATAAAAGGAAAATAAAACCATACAACTTTTTCATAACAGGTACATATGTACACAAGTTTGGGGTTCTACGCTTTTCTCTACTCTATTTCTAGTATTATTTTATTTAGTAGTGAACAAAAGCCCTACAAAATTATGCATGACTTTTCTCTGCCTACAACCTAGTTCAACTCAAATGGACAAAGGAAGACATGGTAACATGGCAATTACAATTACAACTTTAAATTTGTCGTCTCCCAAAACGTGCCTTCATCCATACCATTTTAATTCGTTTCCTATCTTGTCCTTTCCTTTTTGTATGAACAAGAAACGGACAACGCCGTTCCAGCCCGCTTACCTAAAATAAATTCGGTCAACGAGAGCAGCAATAAAACTTTAAAATCCAATCTGTAGCGAAATAACTTTTACTTGGGATGTTTCCCTTTTTCACGAGTGAGTGCTAAGTGTCTATAAAAACCCCTTTAAGCACGTAAATCATTGCATTCTCATTTCCTCCTAGACTGCTTTTACCTTCAACGCAAACGCGTAACAAGTAACAACGCTAGTTAACATGCTACCTAGTCACAACACGAGTTACCTTTTTCAGGGTACACACACACGAAAGAAAATGTAGGTTTGTGTGTTCCACATTTCTCTTCAAAGAAACTTCTGAGTGCCTCATACGTAACTACATAACATAGGTATAAATGTACGTTGAGGCTCATGTAACATTACTGGTGGTGGTGGTGATGATGAAAATGCTGATGTTAATGATGATGCTATGTATAAAAAATGGCAACGAAAAACGACAATTGCAAGCATGTGGTCAATAGGCAGGACGAAGAAAGCTTTCTAGTCGTGGGCATATCGTTTCTGAAGAAAGAGTGCATGTGTGTCTCTGTGTGCTAATTCACGAGTAAGGTACGTTGTTGTAAAAAGCACTAATCAAGACAAGACAAGACTAAGCGCATCTACAATACACCTGTACACGATTGTTTAATAGTGCTCAGCGCATTAATACAGATGATAATGACAACGGTGCACTCACATTATTCAACGTAAATGAAATAATGCAAAATAAAATTTCAGTGTAATCACATAAAATACTGATTAGGTATTACAATACAGCTATTTAAATGTTAAACGCTTTTCCTGTGTGGGTATATCAAGATGCAGCATGCTTTTGTTACCGACCAATAATGCACAGCAACACGACCATTTGTACACACACAACAGCCACAAGCGAATGAATTTTTCTCCTCCGTCATGAGTCACAACAATGTCGACTTATTCACGTACTTTGTTATTACGTCATTACAGTCTGTAAAGCCGTCCGGCAGTAAACTTTATTTTTGAAAAAAAAATATGATTAAAGTACCGAAATCCCTCCCAGAAAACCTATTATAAGATCCCTCTAGTTACGAGTACAGTATTGTTTACATGCCTTCTAGGGCATTAATACTTTTAAAAATAAGGGTTCGAATTCGGTGTATAGGTGCCCCTTTAGGAAATCAAGGACTATACATACATACATGTCCAGGCCATACATTTAGGAACGTACCCAAGTTTGTTCTGGTCAAACTCAAAATATTTTATTTCATTTTATCCCACGCATAGGGTTCATAGCTACCTCAAAATGTACTTTATACACAGTTTTAAAAGTGCAGAAGCATTAAATGAGCGGTACCTATATCCATATATTTTTTTTACAAATGTTTAGCTGTGTGGATTGGCAAGTTGTGCAGAAGAAAACAGGAACATTTGCGTCGCGTCGACTATTTGCAGCCATTTAGCGTCAAGTGCAGTAAAAGAAAAGAAAGAGACACTATTCGCTTTGGTCTCGTTCATTTTCCTTTGCATACCTACTTATGGACACCTTGATGCAAAATGTAGACAGAAAATGATGGCTATACAGAAAGTTGACAATCAGAACAGCTTTGAACATATTACCGTACCTATATACTTTTTATGCGTTTCGCATCTCTCAATCACTTCTACTCACACTCTTTCTTGACAAAACATTCTTGTTGTTGATTCAAAGACGGCTTACCCCATTTTTCTTTCAGAGTTTGTTGTTGGCTCGTTGTTATTATGATTCTGCTGATTTGTATGCATGTTTTTTATACGTATACGTCTGTTTGTGAGTTTCCTTTTTGCAGCGCAGCAAAGAAAGGTAGAAGAAAAACCTTTATGCGTACATACTCGACTGTTGTGAGGATAATGATAATGATGATACCGAGATGTTTTTCCCTGTGCAGCAAGTAACAAGTTGTTCATTCTTATTCTACAGTACTAGCTGCAGTAGTAAAAGTCTACTTCTTCTCAAGGTACAGTCTACAACAACTGCACAGAAACATTTTTATAATAATATGAAGGTATGAATTTTCTACAATGTTATATGTGAAAAGAATGCAATTCTTGTTTGTTGGCTCATTATCATCATCGTCCCCATCACGGCCACCTTCATCTTATGCTTTCATTCGCAATTCCATACACAATTTTAACACTAGCAGCAGCACACAATGTTGCGGCGGCAGTAGCAACACAGCAGCATTATTTTTTTTATTGTGCGGACGGTTCATGCAGATTCTATTCCTGCTTTGCTGCTTAGTGATCTAGACCTTGAAAAGCCTCGAGCTAAATAAAATGTATGCTTAATCTCGTCATACTCAACCGCAGAGAAGTGATGCTGATATAACCTGAATTCCTTTTACACCTTTTCCGTACTTTCAATCCTCAGACAGTGACCCACTTTCCTACATCGAGTCTTCTTCTTATTTTATTATATATTCATTTATGATTGCAGTTGGAATGACGATAATGATGATCATGATTGTGGTAAAAAAAAGTGCACTATAATAAAAAAAATATACAATATATAGAATGTGTGTGCGCTCATATAAACACCAACGTTTTTAGACTTGTCGTCGTAATCATAATTTTCAAACGTGTACATTATAATAGTAAGTATTTTCCTCTCGGTCGGTTGATATGTGCAGCACAGAGTATTACCAGTGCTTTTGCTGTGTGAAAAATGCTCACGAACCAAGACGCGAAATGTTTATAACGCGCATACACATTTTCCTGATGGTACACGATGGTCTTTCTTTCTTTTTTAGATACAAACGATAATCGCTTTTTATTTAGTCCCATTTCTCATTTTGAATTTTGACAACCCAACTTCCTACATCTATACCATTGCAAATTATTATGCCGAAAATTTATTTTATTATGAGTATAACAAAAGACTTGTCACCATTCATCGTATATTTATCAAAATGACACCGAGTGAATACAGCATGCCTGTATGTGTCAAGAAATGCATACACATATCAGAAAAAATAAACTGCATTTATTATTTTGTCACCATTCGCCACCACCAATTATTCATCATTCACGAAATGAGGGAACCATTGGTGATGATGATGATGCATGCTTTCAGTTCAGTGTTGAGTCTTTTAAAATACAAACTATCCCAGGGAAGTCGTTACAAGCTCAGTTATAGTAAATTTATGAGATGAGAAATGAAAGAATCTAGGAATCTCTATTATTGCCCGACAATGTACGTAGGATTGAACATATTTATAACCATGTATGTAAGTAAAGCGATACATAGGTATTACTATGACAACAAGTAATAATTTATTTATAACAACGCGTCATTGTCAAGTGTATGGCTGTTATGCGTGAGCATGCAGAAATATATATAGGAAGTAGGTCTTTGGCACACTATTTCAATTGTGTGTTTTTGGTGGCTGTTTTGGGATTTGGGATGATACGAGGATGATTATATGTTCAGTAAAAAAAACTTTTCCTAAATAAAGAAGCTATACATACATAAAGTATGGCACAGAGGTACGCTGATATATTCATCGAGAAGTCTTTCTACCTTGATGCAATTACGTATAAATGTATATAATTTGTACACGGTGTAATATTTATTCAATGGGACTACATTCATGTTTCAATTCGTTGGTAGGCACCTCCCTTTAGGGTTGCAGTTCTTGAAATAAAATGAAAAACTCATGAAAACACTGCATAATATTAATCGTAACAACAAAGTACACGACAAGTGCATTTCCCATTTTAAACAATGCTGGCAGCTGGCATGTATAAAACAACACAAATTTCAGTACCAAGTGATCATAATCATGGTAAAGTTAATGATAACAACGCACTTTTAAAATCTATACACACACAACAAATACAAATCAAACCAGGTACTCACTTACCTGTTTAAATTCTGTGCTGCATATAATACGTATACACCTATATACTTAAATGGACAGAGTATTGATTAATGCGAGTTATCTCTTCAAAACAATGCAATTTCGAGAGGGCTCTAACCGATTGCACGTTTAAAAAACCATATAAAACAAACTGGCAAGTTGAAGAATGCAGTGAAGGATATTTTTGAACATGGCCTGGTTTACAATTACAAAAATGCCCATTATAGTTTTACTACTCAATAGCAATTTGGGAAAAGTAGGAGGATTTGCATATCGAAAGTATTTTATAGAATTTTATGTACAAGTAACTATTGGTCGAATTGAAAAATTGTCATGGCAACGCAACAGTATTGACACATTTGGTAGGTGAAGCACTACCATGCATCCCATCACTGCCAATACGCACTTTCTCACGCACAACATGCACATTATAAGCGAACAGTTTTTATTCATACTGCCAGCATTGAGAGTGAGTATTTATACGCCGGGAAGTGAAGAGCGAGAACTAGAAAGAGGCTATAGCCATACATCGATGGTTTCTCTGTTCGACTGGGTCAGCGTATCCTTTAATAGCAAACACACAACAAATTCTATCGTGTCATATTATAGGCTCGACGGTTAGAGGTGTTGATAGCATACTATCATGTAGGTAAGCTAAGCCTTTGTCATATCAGCACAATAGTAAAAAATTGTTCACTGTGATTATGCCTACCTAAATGTTTCACAGGAAATGTAATAGTACGTCGTGTGATGTTGCTACTTAAGTTTATTTGCATGCTAATTAGATACAATTGCTTCCAAATTTTCATATACGCCTACTTTTACCAACTGATGGAAAACCTTAATTGAAACCAAACCTGGTTTTATAAACTCTCTCTCTCTCTCTCTCTCTTTTAAATGAATGTGATGACTGCACATTGTCCCCAGCGTACGCGGCCTACGTACAGTTTTTGAAGAATTTAAGGCGCTCATAATAAAAAAATCATTATTAGTTATTACTGTTGGCATTATTGTTTTTGTACACATTGTTGATATTTGATATCTGTATTCTCTCATCTAAATGCTTCGTCATCACCGTCATTGAATCAAACGTGGACAAGACAATAAAACAGTCAAAACAGTGCCAGGTACACAAGACGCGTTACTTACCTGATATATGTAATGGCAGTAAAAATTGTTTATCCGCCTATTCTATTTTTTACAGCCGCATTGCGTTATTATGAATGTTATTACGATGATAAATGTATCCCCAGCCAAAAAACAACGATTAAATGGAGGCGAGCATCAGTCAACCCAGATTTTTTGTCTGTTCATCCGGACACACAATATGCTATGATGTGATGATGATGACGATGACAATGAGAGTTCCACAACGTTTTCCTACTTGCTGGCGCTATTGTTGATATTGTTGTATCAGAAAAATGCATAATACATAATCTATGTATAGTCGTCTTGGTCGTCGCTGGTGTGTACCTACATAAAAATACATGAACGTAGGTAGAGTCCCGTTAGCCATGACTTATCCATTTTTCGGATTTCCATATTGCTTTTAGTGGGTCGCTCGCTCAGGCATCACTGCTGTCAAATTTAGAAAAAAACACCATGAATATTACAACGACGTACATTTATACATGGCAGATGAGGAGGAGTAGAAGGAGGTAGGGAGTAGGGAGGAGAGATAAATGGCCACGCAGATGTTTCAATGATGAAGAGCGTACTTGTTGAGCGCGGATGAACCGTGCTTGTATTACAACGGTTGACCTCGTTTCTCTCTTCAAACAAGCGAAAGATGCCATTGCGAATAATGGGAAGCTACTTCGGCTTCACTGCTTACCTCTAATGCTGATACGATACGCGATAGAAGGTGCCAAGCAAAATGACGTGGTACAATGAGCATATCATGCCGATGATGAGGACGATGACGATCAACATTTTCTAGTAGAGAAAAGCAGTGGTGGTGCTGTTGTGTGTATTGTTATGTTATGCATGTGTGGTGGTACACTCATTTCATATTATTATTATTATTANGTGTATTGTTATGTTATGCATGTGTGGTGGTACACTCATTTCATATTATTATTATTATTATTTCATTAACATAACATTATATACGTGCACCTTATTATGCAGTATTATTGGAAGCGGCGTTTTGTTTCTGCTGAATTTGACGACGACAATGACAAAGGAAAAGGAGAGAAAAGATATATGGCAGAAATTTTCATGGCAGTCCAATAACATTTGCCATATTATTACATATACTCTCTCGTTACTTAAAAGCCCATGCTCAACTGAAGCCTTTTCATGCATCAATGGTATCTGTGAACTGATTAGGGATGCACTTAATTCTCCTTTTTCGTCTTTTCACTCGATCCCTTTTTGGTACGCATGCACTATGACAAAACCCAACAGCGGAAAATTGACAGCTATATACAGAAATGTATGCAAGCAAGCGAAGCGAGCATTTATTTTTGCTGCACCGATTTACATTTACAACATTAAAATCACTACTACTCATTTGAGAACTAAAATTTGTTTTGACATTGAATCTTTTTATTTTTAATTACGTCGCACCATTGACAACTTTTTTTCATATTTTTCTTGTACATTCCTAGTAATCTGCAAACTTAATCTACGCCGATTTCACATGGGACTTTGACAAAGACAAATACGATACGCTAATTTGCACACGCTCGAAGTGCCCACTGGTGTATTAATTCGCCGTGTTAAATCTCCCACGTACAGCGAAAAATTTGTTCCTCTTTAAAACACGATGAAAAAATATTGGTTGGTTTTTTTACAATAGTTAATAATAATAATGACCAATGACTATGACATTGAAAATCCTTCATAAAAACAAGAATTTTTGTTTTCTGACGAACATATTTATTTATTAATGGTACATATGTGAATACATAAGTATGTTTACAAAACGAAAAAGAATGAAATCATCCAAACAGGTTATTATCCATATGAATTCGTTTCGTAAAACTGTATTCATCGCTTATACCCAAAAAGTCTTATTCAACACACAGTTGTGTGCCCAATTTAGCATAGGGTATGAGGCTGTACTATTTTTAAATACTTATTTTTTTTTAAAAAAAAATAACAAACTGAAAACTTAATGTAAAATGAATTCGCAATCAGTGATTTCCGTAAAATTGCCTTTTGATGAAAGTATTAAATAAAAAAGGTAATGATGTGTAATACTCGCCCTGGTTGTCCCTTTTGTCGTTCCTTCTTGTAGGGCTAATTGCACAGTGTTACCTAAATGTCGTTTGTCGTTATAACGTAACATAACATCGCACAATTCAATACAGAAAAAGAGTAATAATAATAATAATAATATGTATAATAAGACGAAGATCATTATTCATATACAAACACATTGTTTCATCCTTTTAGAGATGTGTTACTTCTTGCAGCAACAACAACGGTTCTTTCTTTCGATTCATACAAACATTAACGTACATATACACAGTTTATTTGAGTAACGTAATCATTTTCAATACTCGTGGCCCACGTTTTTTACCGTGTTCGCTTTTCGTCTTTCCCTTGTGTTTTTACTGTGGTGCTGGTGGTGATGGTGACGTATTGTAAAATTGTAAAGCTAAAGTTGTTATTAGAGCTGTTAAGCTATCCGTGTGTGTGTGTGTGCAACTGCGAAAGACGTTTTAGTCACTATCTTATAAGATACACCAAGTTCGAATGTGTGTCACTCGTCTGCTTTCATTATCAAACCTTGACATTGCTATAGCTTTATCGTGAACATTATCATCGTCGTGCTCAAGCGTCACAGGGAAAGATGACATGCACTTACACACGTACCTAAGTGTACATTTATATGGCAATATGAGCACAATATTATTTTTTACTATCGTTTTTGTAATGCTGCAATAAAAATTTAAAGCCGCGTTCATGTTGCCTTGTCATGTTACGTAGCTTGTTGTGTACCAGTATCGTAGAGCCTATATGGACTTTTCTGATTGGATTTGCGAAAAAGAAAAAAAAAATGTGAGTAAAATTCAGGTTAACACATTTCTTCAGAGGAAAGCGTTAAAAATATTGTGAAACAACTTTCTCAAAATCATGTCATACTTTTAGTCCTTTTACATGTACCTTTTAGGTACTCTTCATGCGGTACACTACCAAGGTATTGATTGTTAGTTGTGACGATGATCATAATCATAATGTAGTCTTCCTGTAAAGAGGTTTTCTTGTAGTAACCACTATTATTAATGTTATCTAGCGCGAGTTGCACTTTTTAATATCAACATCATCATCACCATGATTCATCCCAGTCTACTGCCTAATAGTTGACTACTAGTTACTAAATAGCAGCATGTTAGTAGTTATGCTGTTTGTGTTGAACAATTTTCATTTAGGTAATACACTAACAACGATGTTGCCTCACACAACAAGTGAAACAAGTTGTGATAACTGCAAGGAATCTTCAATTAAAATTTGAAAATGCACCAAAATGTAACAATCAGCATGTATTATGACGTGCTTAAGTGCGTACTACATACGTACTTTTATATTTGATGCTGTGACAATAGAGTAATAATTAGACAAGGAATGACAATCTCATATAAGATGGCAATATTATGCACTTGATGATTGTGCTTGCTTCGCAAGATGCATAGCAGGATGACGTCGCATTGATGACATTGGCAATAAGTACATAGGTAAATATGATACACAAAACTTTTCGTGGAATGTTACCGAGAAAGTCAACCTTGGAATGCGATTTTCGGGAGGAAAGAAATGATGCCTAGATTATAGCACACGCAGATATATATGTAGGTATTAAGTATTACGCTATGTTCAGATTATATTTTGGCACCGAAATATCATTGTACAGGCTGACAACTTCACAAGGTGGAAGAATGTGTTCCACAAAAGCAACAACTGGATTGTTGCCTAACGAAACGATAAAAATCAGGTCATTCCCAGATAAATAATATGCGTAAGGCAATATACTATTTGGTGAGCCATTGTGTCTGCATTTTTCTGGTTCTCTCTCTCTCTCACCCCGCTTTCAACTATGTATTCCCTTGGTAGAGAGATGCGAGTTCCAACGATATCAGATAATCCATAAGAAAGAACCCCACTTACTTGTACCGAAGTAATGAAGAAAATGTACCACTCTTCCCGTCGCCACTCCATCGTTGTCACTTGGAAAGATGGGTCTAGGTTTTGCAGACATAAATTCGTTGTTATACATAGATCTAATTTGATTTTTACATCCTGTTTGATCTTTCGTAAAGGTATGTGGTTATAAATACTGTGGAATAAGCAAGTTTGCCCACCAGCAAGTTCTATATTTAAACAAGACCACTTTCATCTTCATTTCGCCATCAACTGATGATCGTTGTGCGAGTGTGATGTAATTCTGTGGAGACAAAATTTTATACGTAAGTGGACAAGGACATATGTAACGACCAGGACGGTTGCCAGATTAGACCTAGATTATTAAGTATAACGTTATGGGCAGTTCTCCAAAAATATCTATTTACACTTTAATATGTACACAGGACATTCAATGATAGGTCCAAGACCTCAATTTTTTGCATCTTTGAAAACAGAGCGCATAAACTCCGTTCCATTTTTATGAATGAATGTTTTCTTCCGTTGCGCGACGGAATGACGACACACTATTAAGAACAAGCATGTTGCAGCAATTCCCAAATTGTAACAAGAAAATAGGAGTGGAAATGTAAATTTAAAGCTGTGCATAGTAAAAATGGTTTACTATATGCCAACCACTGAATAGTTTTTTAAATTATCCTAATTAATTAAGTTGGTTTCAGTAGTAACTTTTGACAATGACACTGTTTTTTAAAGATACAGTTAGTTAGTAGAATCGTAATATTCCAATGACATTACGTTGTTGCTACTGTACTGCTTTCATTTCCCCGTTATCTAATTATTGCGTGTCGGAGTGGTGACACTCATAATGACAGTGACAATGACGATGTTACCTGTTTCACAGCACTGTTTAATTTACGTCATTAGTATTTTTTTTTGGTATCTTGAGCTGTGTCCGTTCTCACCATTTAATTTACTAAAGTCCTCCTAACCTAAAATAGTTCCTTCCTACAGCAGACCTAATTACTAATTAATGAAACCTTTTTCGTTCAATGAATTGATCAACGAGTAAAGACATCTATTCATTTATTGACAACGGTACTCTTTTGAGAGAAAAAGTGAACCGTCCCGTAAAAGATACTTTAACCAATGTTGATGCTCAATATAAATTATTTTTCAAGAGCAGACAAAACAGGAAATGTGGCACAATAATTGCTTCTACTGTGAGACAACCCGACAACTGTAAGTAAAAAATTGTTTTTTTTACAATTTATCGTTCTCCTGTGTATGCAACCAAAAAAGGATTGTACTTTAAACAAGTAATTCCTTTAAAATCTACAATTTACCTACGTATGAATGAAAGTAAATATTTGGGAGACAGACACTGTAAGTTTAACGGAAAAGTATAACAATTTCTGTTTTATTTAACAGCAACCGGTCTTTTGTACAAAGTTACTAAAATGTGCAAGCACCTACAATTTTTTTTCTACATAAAATATTCATGTCCACTAAAACCTATATGCAAGAAACTTTTTATAAACATCTCACTTTTGTCTGCAGGCATGTACATACGTACAACATACATGCACGTACATATGGAGAGTGAGGAACAATATTTTGCACATAATAGGTCATACATCCGTCCGCTCATCAAAAAAATCTACTTATCAGCAGGTACAAAACTGCTTATGGGAAAAACTAGATTTTATATCAGCAGTAGAAAACTAAGAAGATGAAACGAGGGCTACTTTCAAGTGCACTTACTTTCATGTAACAAACACCTATTTGTCTCCGTATAAAGGTCTAACTAACTAACACCAGCTCTATAACAAACCTATACACCTTCACAAAGAAAAACACAATAATATTTGTGCACCAGCTGCAAAACTACTGCTGCTCCTAACCAAGTTTGAATAAAATTTGTTATTACTTTTCTTTTGTTGCGTTTTACTATAGGTATGGGTCTTACACATACATACACACTCTCGCATGCACACACGCTTAAGGAAAACGACGCATGCAGGCACCTAAGATTAAAAGACGGCACGGTATATTGTTTTGCTGTGTGGTGGCGATGGTAAATAGTGAATTGGGGATGGCAATGCTGCAACTTTAATATTAGGTATTACAGTTTCTTACAACTTTGCAATTTTTCCCTTGCAGATTCCCCACTTTACAAGTAAAGGAAGCGGCGAGTTTGTTGGGTTTGTAGTGGTGGTTTAAAATACCTATAATAACCTACCTTAACCAGTGTAAGTAGAAGTAGTTCTTGATACGTACAGGTAAGTGTGTTATTATGACGAATAAAAGGGATAGTATTTTAACCAAGCAAAACTATTACACGCTAGTACTGTAATTATTATTTTCCCTCCTATTTACTTTTTCACTAGCTAACTTTACTTCCGTTCAACGTTTCAGAGGTGGGTGGGGTTTTTTTTTCTTCAACAGATTTAGATGCAACTAACTAAATAATTTGAAACAACTACCGTACCGTTTTTATTTAGTTTTCTGTCGATGATCGGCATTCCAATTTTTCAAAAATCGTAATTAGTGTGTGGCAAGTACCAAATAAGTGGTTGTGCAAAATAAAAAGTCAAAGGTTGTCTCATCCTCCCTAAAAGCTGGGGCTAATCAAGATGCATTTATGTTTTGGTGTGTGGCTGCAAATTTTTTGTTTCGTTACAAGGAATATCACGTTATCAGTTGGTGGTAGCTTCCGTTGCTAAGGCCTGTAAATAATTCAAGGGTCAAAGTCAATGTCAGTGTCAGCCTCATTGCTTTTTTCTTTTATTACTCCTTGTTATTGCTTGACATAACGCTTCGCAGCTCACAGTGTGTACTTCTGGCGTGACGGACGATCATCGCATCGAAGGTATTAAAATAAGCAAGCATTTAAAAGGATATATAATGTATATAATATGTATCTGATACAACACACGGGAAATGGGTACACTCTCATCATAGTTACAAGCCCAAACAAAGTCTTCTTCACAGCAGTCAATCCCTTTATCGCTGCCTTTTTACTAGGTACTCTCATGTGTGGCAGTGCCACATTTTTTTATGTGCTTGCGTAAACCTACCTCTTATAACGTTCATTACTACTTTGCTTATCTGCTTAAATATAAAAACGACTAGTTAATCATTGCTGTTGTATGAAGCGAGCTACGAAATTCCTATTACAAAAACACCTAGTTCCGCTCTTTGTGGCTTTTCATGTAAATGTGGGTAACAACAATGTAATAATAATAGTAAAAAGAAGATGCATATATATATTTGCGATGTAATGAATGTGATTTTTAGCAACAAGTGAAAAGATTATTTGGGTGTGATGTATATAGTATAGTTATGCTTCTGTGCAAGTCGTATAATGATTATTATTGTTATTATTATGCACTTGTGGCAGCATTACTGAATGAAGGAAAAAACGAGGTCTTGTTTAACAAGAGTATTACTCTAGGTTACTAGGTTACTGCATCATCACGATCATCTTTTTATCATCAGTACTTTACTTATTTGGCATTATACATTATGAAGATGCTGATGATGAAGAGCAAATATACATATATATACTTTTTAAATCATGGGCTAAGTGTACGTGCAAGCTTCAAACAAAACTAATTCACGTCTGGCGCTCAGGCAAAATCTGCCATCTACCCCTGAGTACATTTTGGTAGCTTTAGGTATAAAAATTTTTGTGTAAACATTTCTACTGTAATTTTTGTTATGCAGTTTTGAGAGGATATGATAAAGCCACAGTTGGTAGGAAAAGCAGGAGGATTGTTACGAGTTATGAGGAAGGAACTCAGCTTGTGTGTTTACAGGAAATTAGGAGGTTAGAAAATGAATAGGTTGGCGTGCTGAGTGTGGATTACAAGCATAAGTATGAAAAGTACTTGTAGAATGAAATCAAATAGAAATTAAAAGGAGTACGCCTTCAAATTATTGCTAACGATTGTATTATTCCGTTGTAGTGTTGTGCCGTAAAAATAAACAATATAATAATAATAAATAATAATAATGCACATAAGCATCTTGCTGTTATTTTTTATAATTTTGGGACGGGCGTATTAGCAATCGAATTGCATGTTTCAGATGGTCTACGGTACGAATTCGCTTTTTCACAATTGCAAATTGAAAATAAAAGGATATGACCCCGAACATATAAAACTTTCATAATGTCGATCATAACGGCGCAACTAAACTGCGGTTACGTAACGACAATGGCAATGATGCTCTTCAACTACTTTCCATTCCTACTTGGCGATTGTCGCGTGCCGTGCCATTAAATAGTGTTTCCCCTGCTTTCATTTTTGTAGGCAGTTTGCATGAATACATATTATTTGCCACTGACAACTTCAGAAGAGGGACTGGGCCTGCTTGACTATAATTGATGTCCATACTATTATTTCAAATACTGCAGTGTTAAATAAAATCATACTTCT
>JAHZNB010003027.1:0-24455 GCA_027744295.1 Callyntrura guangdongensis | reverse complement strand
CGATCAAGCAGACTATTTTTCTACTGAAAGCCCGTGGTTGTCGGAGGATGAAAGAAAGGCATTAAAACAGAAGCAACAGGAGTACATTGACGCTAAAAATAAATTGAAGAAGAAAGTAAATATTACTATTGACTTCGCAGGTAATAAGTAATTTAGAACCAGCTTTATACAGCATAGCAAAGGGATAACATACCGTGAATTCATTTTATTTTATACGTATATGATTATGTAACATGTTCATCTTTTTGGGATTTAACACAGGGCGAAAAATTATCGAGGAAGTTCAAAAGATGTCGTCTCTTCAAGATTACAACACCCTTAATGTGCAAAAGTCAAAAATCTCAGGAGGTGATAGAATCCATTCGAATGCATTTGAAAATGACCAACAGTTAGTCCAGCCAGAGGTATTTAAGATAATCGAAGTGATTTCTGAGTTCATCAAACAAAGCGAAAAAAGATACCGATTTATTTTGGTAGGAAAAAATACAATCACTTTCTCGTTCCTATTTTTTTACAGTTCGTGGGACAGTTAGTAAAGACTGAAAAGGATGCGCCTGTGATATGGAGTAGTAGAATACAAGATTCGGAGCTTCAAGAAATGGTTGACGCAGGGAATTGTTTGAGTATTTTACAACCATATACATCACTCGTAGTAGAAGGAATCAAAAGGTTACCTGATCTGAAATTATGTAGTTGAACTGTGTAGTTGAATTATGCAGTTGAACTGTATAGACGCGATGGTATCAGTAGCTCTATAATTTACTTATAAATACAGATTTGAAGGTCGAAATTGGTACACCCCGATTCGTGGTCGGTTGTGGATTTGTGCAGGTGCTAAGCAGCCGACCCAGGAATTAATCGATTCTGTAAAAGCGGCTTATTCTCAAATTGTTGAAGGTATGAGATTAATGAATATCGAAGATGAGTTTGTTAAATTGGTACACCCCGATTCGTGGTCGGTTGTGGATTTGCGCAGGTGCTAAGCAGCCGACCCAGGAATTAATCGATTCTGTAAAAGCGGCTTATTCTCAAATTGTTGAAGGTATGAGATTAATGAATATCGAAGATGAGTTTGTATAATTAATATTTGTACCGACAAGTTTTTACATCATTCATTAACCATGATATGATAGCTGAGGTTATGTTCTTACTTTAAATTAGAGCCCGAGTACCCTACATCATTTCCGGTTGGGTGTTTGTTGGGTTGCGTAGACTTAATCGATTGCTTGCCACAGGAAGAATTTAGAGAATTATATCCTAACGGTGAAGTTATAGATCCATTTGTTTGTGTTCTCGCTAATCCACAACTTCTTCCGGTTAAAATGCCAATTCAGGGGAAGCCAAAAATTTGTAAGTGATCGATCATTAATGAAAACAAATTAAGCACTTAATTGTATGATATCAAATAACAAAATTTTTTTTTTTTTGCTGTAGAGAGATACCCATGTAGGGCCGGATCGTGTAACTTTAATCTTGGCTTAAGCCAGGTTTAAGACTGCTAAAATCGGTCTTAAACCCGACTTAAGCCAGGATTAAAAGTTACACGATTTGATTTAAATTTAACAACTGTGATGTATTTTATTTATTTTGAATTTTTTCAGTTAAACTGGATAAACACATTCATCAAGCCGCGAAAAAGGCATTAATTAATGTGAAATAAGGAGTAATTTGTTTATTTACATTACACAAAACAACTGATAACTAAAGATTAATTATACATTGATTCATTGACGATAATAAAACAATCAAGAAAACTATCGTTATTTATTAGTAGACACTTATACATAGTCCTGTAGATTTGCGATATACAAAGCAATATTTTTGGTATAATTCTCAGTAAAATGAAAAAAGTAAGTATAAAGTACAATGTCAAACCGTTATTGAGTTGTCACATATAGCATTAAATTTATTGTTTCAGTCATTTATTCAATACTTGTTAGACATCCTTTAACAAATCCATACTGAGCCATCTCTGGAAAATGGTAAAATTATTTTATTAAATACGTATTCAGTCCACATGTACAGTATAACCCAATCAATCAGTCTCAGTATTAACATACCCTTGTAGTAGTCATTCTTTTCCATCATCCTGCACATAAAGTCTCGATCAATTGCTTCTTCAAAGGATAAAGTGCCTCCCAGAGTTTTTGGTAATATTTCCGGGCTCAAGTGTTGATGAATGTTGTTAACATTTTTTCCATGCTCAAGAATCTAAACGCATATAATGAATTTTCAGTACTTGTATTTACCATCATAATGCAGATACTCGGAACCCAATGAACACACGATTTGATTGTGAAAACTCTCAAAGTAATTTTTCGAGCTACATTAAAGTATACTTTTATTTATGAGTTTTATATTTTTTTAGTCATAGTCAAACATACCCGTTTCTTCAGCTTTTCTTTCAAAAATGGTTTGGCCAAAGCGTATATTAGGTCGAAAATATAAGGATTGTTCACAATATGAGCTTTCTTAAATTTTGCAGGTAGGCCTCCCTAAAGTAACATTTGTACAAAACGCACAATATTTTTCATTTGCCAGCATCAATTATTTTAAGAAGCGGTACCATGCGTTAACGTGCTTTAAAGGAATTTGAAGAAGTTTTAAGACCTGGTATCCATATATGATTCTGTGCAGTCGAGCAAACGTCATTTGGCTTGCCATTTGCCGCATTTTTGTAAATGTCAAGCCTCCGTGGTCAATAATTGCCACAATTCCAGACAATTGCACGTCCGTGGTTGATGTGAGCTCATCAATGATAAGAAAAGCTGATGCTAACACAAATCTCAGGTCAATACTGACAGGATCCCAGTTTCCTATGACGTATATAAATAAAAGTATTAAGTTGCGAACTTCCTGGAGATTTATTGAACTAAGTAAAAACAATTAAATACAGTACATCCTGTGCTTAGTCTCTAAAACAAACGTATGTGAATATTTTCGCTATTAGCTTTAACAACACTCGTCGTGAATGCAAAGGTAGAAAATCCAGTGTTCTGCAAAAGACTTTCCCCCTATGACAAACATATACTATTTAAACTTCCGACGAAGCTAAAAAAAAATATAATTGAGATGTCCGACAAATGTTAAATGTCAAATGGTCAATGTGATTTTGAGGAAGAGGAAGCTATGTTAATGTTATGCTATAAAATTTTGGGGTTTATGCTAAATACATATATTACAATCGGACACCAGCTAAGCATAGAGATTATATTGCATACTATAGGGAACCTATAAGCATACGTTGTTAATATTAAAATTGTAATCCTTAAAAAATTTGGATGTTGTCACCTTATCTGTCAACGCCGTCAACGCTAATTCTTACACCATTTTACCGTTCCTGCTGTAATATTAAGAATCGAAACTCAAAGTGTTACCCTCTTCTCCTGACACGTATATTTATGCCATTTTCTAATTAATAGTTTTAATAGTAAGGGACGTGCTTCGGCTAGCTATTAGAAATTACGAAATGAAAAAACACCTATAATTTGATACCATGATGGACATAAGTTTTAAAAAATAATAATAAAAAAGGCAAAAAGGGTCTACCGTCAAGTGTTGCATAACGTATAAATGATTATTGTACGATTGGTTAGGAGAACATTACGAGTTACGTAAAGCTGCACAACATTCAACAACGTTGCTCATAATAGCACAATTTTTTCTTACTAGTTTGCCACAGCATAATCCTTCTTCCATTTGGATCTCTGTTTTTCTAGGATGCTAACGATGTCGCAATCCAAAGCATGTTTTAGTGCGGTTGGGTACAATATATCCGTTAACCCAGGAGAATTGGCACGGAGAGTGTAGTATTGTCGAATCTAATTTTTTTAGAAAAATCACAAAAAGTTTAATTTTATAGTCAGTTTGTTACGAATTTGGATGCCCATTTGTTTAACAAGTTGTTATTATTTTATCAAGGATTTCAACAAACGTTTAAATTACTACGTTTTAAAAATATTTGTACTCGGTACGGATTCATAAGATTCACAAGAACAGAATTGGTTATAATGACGGTAACTAGTATAGTAACACTTCTTACAAGTAATCTTGAAATATATCAGTATTGTATATTACCCCAAGTAAAGCATTCCTCTGGATTACCCTTTCGAACACGAATAAATCTAAGGAGAAAGTCATCATCGGACGGACATCTCAGATTTTTTTCATCTGTAAAACATAACAGATAAGATGTGACTCAAGGTTACGTAAGAAAAATTGTATTAAGAGAAAATGCATTCTTCTCAATTCATTGTACACGTAACACTTATCGTCATCGTCGGTGAAACGACATGGGGCATTGTGATACATGTTGCTAACTTTACATAATTTTAACAACTACTTCATATTCATAGCTCTTTAAAACTACACAATATGTGTTAGACACCATCCAATTAAATAATGGAAACTTTTGTAAGCATTTACCTTTCAACAGTGACCGTAATTCAGCAAGTGCCTCCTTGTCAGTGTAATTGTTTTCATGTGATAAAATTTCCATCTTGGTCGATGTAACAATTTGTGTGTGCAACAATTCGATGTATGGAGAACTCTCTTGAAACAAGTTTTCGTTTACCTGCTCACCAATAATATTTTCTCAGACCAGCAAATAAAGTCTCACGATAGCTTTTGACTAACTACGTTGGTGTGAACAATATTGAAATTATAAACACTAAATATTCCTCAAAACATGTACATTCTCCCTTATTTTCCATCGCTGTACAGAATCATGCTTAAAATTCTCAACTATCTGAAGCTAGTACGAAATCTTCAGAATTCAAAGTCAACTAATAAATGGGGTCACAGTGTTAGTTTGTCCATTATTTTGTTTCCACTTCCTCCAAATGAATATGATCCACTTTACGTCAAAAATAACATCTCGATCCTGTTAAGTATATTTCCAACATTACAATAATAAAGTTGAATAATCAGGTAAGCTAAACAAACACGTCTCCAAAAATCCCTAATACTCTTTCTTGCAAACACGAGCAATAAGAGCAACAGGACTAAGGACTACCACAATTCACACGGATCCAATCTGTCGGGCAATGGACGCCAAAATGGAATGAGCTGCCAAATCAAGTTCTCGCTACAGCCGTACCATTTTTCTCCGAATGGCAAAATAACAGCGTAAGTTAGTAAATAGACATGCAATTACATATTCCTACCATTTTGCTGTATTCATCTTCTGAAAGCCAATCATATTCAACAATAATAATTCCTTTCATCGTAAAATTCCTCTGGTTTGAATCCATCGTAAAACATGTTCCGCTAGTTCTACCTCGTAATGATAATAATGATAGAGCAGTACAACAACAATACTATACAGGTAAAAGAAGCATCGTAGGACTACCATAGGACCTGCCCAGTATCGTCTCGTATTCACCTTTTTAGTACAAAGCATAATCATGGAAATGAAAGATTGTATTGCCACTGGCCACTGCCAATTGGCATTACATAAATTATAAATTACCTATTTGCAAAAACAATCACGGCACGGGAGAAGTACACCAGGAGAATACGTCAATATATTGCAAAAATGGTGGTATTTAATATTGCATTGCTTACATTCTCTCTATAGACAGAAACGACATAATTGTAATAGCTGCTAGCACTGGCCTTTTTTGCTAACTGAAAAATTCTTAGTGAATAATTAGGTCCTACATTTTACATATCCATTCCACGTGAAAACTCGTATTTCATGAACTCATACGCATTTAGTATTTTATGTTTAGTTGTACGACAGAATGTTTCAAGTAAAGCTTTTGTGTTTTCTACATTTCATCATATCCATAAAAAGTATTCTGTAGCTTTGTCGTTAGCTTTCCGCATCTTTATCATCCAACTCTAAACGCCATTTCTATAAAGATAATCAACATAGCAAAAGAATTTGCACATAAAGCTACTAACTAAACATGTACACACGTTATTAAGTTGAACATGAACCTTACCGGTACATAATTGTCAGGTCTGTGTTGTTGTCGTCATTCAAAAGCCTCTTTACATGTTCAACATTATGCAGAAAATAGTATAGACAGACATTTGACCTTACGTCTAAAGATATTATATCTTATTCCAAGATTTTATTTAAGGAGCATGATAATAGGCACGACAGTGCTTATCAATATATAGCACACGAAAATAGAACACGCGCATCCCTGTGCCCTGTTTACTATCACCATCCACACCACATTACCCACTGCTCCACTAAGGCAAGTGTTAATTCTTCCGACGCAAAAAGCACTAAAGATTCTATTCAACAGTGCACAAATTTCTAGGTAAAAAACCTAATTTACTTATTATATTGGATTTGGATTTGGCTGTGAACATATATATACGTTGTAAATATTGCGCAAGATTCTGGGCGCAGGAACTGTATGTACAATACACATGTATAAAATGCCTTGAAATATATGACCTTAACCTCTAAATTGTTACTCAAGATGATCACACGTAGTATAATCATAAACAAAACAACGGCTAATGACGTCTTCTCTATTATAACGACAACAATGAGCGACTAGTCTGTGTCCTGTACGCTACACCTTCTATCTTGCATACCATACAACGTACCACTTTACCTGCTACGAAGAGTAAGATGCGAGTAGATGAGCTACAAAACAAAATTACGCATGTGTGACCCTTTCCCTTCGAGATAACCACAAAGCTAGAGGACAGAGACTTCGTGGTTCCTAAAAGGGTCACATTTGTGTGGACTGTCGCAAAGCAGTTTTGTACAAAACCATGTAGCTGATACAGAACGTGTGTACTCTTGATATATTATACGTTCGCCCTTAAATGGCTTCCCCAAAAGAAATGAAAACTCATTCATCAAATTAACTTTATGAAGTGCGCTGGCAGCTAATCGTGTACGAAAGTAAAAGATGCGTTGTTTTTCTTATTGTCAATTGTAATATTAATAATAATAATAATAACATATAGCTATATGCACATCATTATACACACAAAAATAAAGTTGCGCTTCTGTTCTCTGTTACTTTGTTGTTGTTACTGGATTGCGTAACAGGAGACCCCTTTACCTTTACTAACATTTGAATGGGATGAAATGATTAGATTGTTAAAAAGATGTCACAGTATGCAAATAGGTACGTGTGTTCATGCAAGTTGCACTGCGAATTGCGATCTCTTTTCATAATGTTCAGTGAATGAGAAAGAGCAAAATATTTTCGTAGTATTTTTATCTTCTAATGATTGTAACTAGTCCGTTTACAGAGGTGCCCTCGAGCAGGAGAATCACTTTTGCTGTTTGTTTTGGTCTCTTGTTTTTATTGTGGAGAGTGTTGCAACGTTTCGCCAGTCTTACAGAGTTTGAATGTCAAGTTTAAGATGTTCAAATTGATAATGATAACGCATGCGCTTATACAAGTAGTTGTGCACGCACATGCATTTTCTTAAAACACCGTCAACCACCAATGTCATCATCATCATATTAACATAGTAGCACCAGCACCAGGCAGTAGTTTACCACACTATCATACAGCTACAGCTAGTAACGGATCCGTCTGACAAGCGAATATTATTATTAACGTTACAATGTTTGTCCGTCTGTCCGTCCAGACGATAACTTGAAAACGGTTTCGAATTTTGAAATTCTGATTTCGCCACTCGAATCCACATCCCTAAGGCTTCCCTGGGAATGATTTTGGAGTTTCCAGGCTATTGATTTTGGAGTAATTTTAATAAGCTCTTTGTTTCCAGGTGAAGCCATATGGTGCCCTCAGTGGTAACTCAGGAACGGTTAGGAATTTTGAAGTTCTGTTTTCACTAATCGATTACAAACTCTGTGGAGTTTGTGAGAGGTTTGGAGGAAATGTTGGAGAGTTGATCACAAATTAAGTGCTTTGCTACTACTTTGTAGGTTCATTATAAAAATTAAAAGGTACTACTTTTTTCTTTAAAATGAGAAAATCATGAATATAAAAACGAGCAATTCTACTATTCATCATTCATCACCCAAACAATGATACCAGATCTCAAGATATTATGTAGGTAGTAGTGATAGTATATGTTATATTCATTTCCCCAATTATGTGCGCAGTACTAGTACAACAATCCAATATGCTAATTCGGAATTGGTGTTCCTTTGAGAATTCCAGTTTTCTGCCCTCATCGTTCAATGTGCATGTGAAGGTCAAAAAGGTCGAGTCTAAAAGTTAACGACAATTGATAATATGAATGCGGTATGTATAATATTTGACTTATTTCAACTTGTAAGTAAAACGTTGTTTCTTTACAAGTAAGTGACGCGGTATACTAAACTCGGCTTTATATGTTCTACAACATGTACCGAAATTATGATATCATATTAGATTGCTAACAAAACTTAGAGGATATATTGTGCATATCACAATATTTTATAATAAGCAAATTTTTTGAGTTTATGAAACGAACAGTAATAAATTTACATTCATTCCCATCAACACCTATGCGAAATGCATTGCACTGCACTGTACTGTGGATCAATTCCACGACTAACCTAATTCGCCAAAATAAGTAAAAAACTATTATTGTAAAGATTAAAAATTAATGACGTTGGTGGCTACGAATTGTGACGTGTGTCTTTTGCATTGCATTGTCACTTCTTCTTGTGTCTTTTGATAGTCACTTACTAGTGGCAACAGTTACAAACAAAAATTTTGCAAAACTCAAAACTCATGCAGGTAAACAAAATTAACAGTAGACCAACTGCAACTAATACTGCGATTTGCGAAATTACTGCTATCACTAAATGACATCATGTTAGATGTGTTGCCTTAATATTCATTACATCAACAAGTAGCGGCGGACTACTTACTTGTTTTAAATTGCCGACCTAGTAAGCCTAGTATGAAGGAAGGTGCAAAAAAATTCAGTAAAAATATGTATGGGCGAATAATTTTCTAGAAAACAGTTTTGCGCTGATTGCCTTTACAAACTCCAAGATTAATAAAAAGTGGTATGGCGTTGACTCAATAGTAAAAAATTAAGGCGAAACCTAACAACATGCAACATTGTCCTGCGCCTGTCGTCTCTGCAATTTTCTACGTTTTGTTGGCTGTAATGTAAGATATATCAAACAACAACTGCCCAAATCCAGGAATCAAGTTTTTTCTCCTTTACTTAATAATTCATAACATTAAATACTACACAGAATTGCTAACAAATGTACCGAAAAATGTAATTATCATTATCCATAATGATTGACTTCATATTGCTGACTACGTTACGACCGTAGTATAAACTAGTGATGAAAGTGTTTCAAAATAAAACGTTTCGGAACGTTTATTTGTTCCGTTTTAAAACGTGTTCCAAAATTTTTCCAAAAACAAATTATTTTGGAACAGAACGAAAATTCGTTTCTAAACGCTTCAAATCTACGTTATATGGCAGTCTTAAAACACTGAACTGCAGCATAAAAAATACATCGACATAGCATTTAGTTATGAGTTTGTCTTTTTCAAACAGCTCATCTTAGTACATAACCTGTAAAATTTAATTTAACACAAAATTAAATTTAGTTTGGTAAAAGAGTTTACGACTTTGCTTCGAAATTTTTAGTTGAAAAAATTGTTGTATTTTTTTTATAATAGATCAAGTTTTTGTTTCGTTTTTTGAAGAAACAGAACAAAAATAGAAAAATTATTGAAAGAAAATAAACGTTCCAAAAATTAATGAAACATTCTGGTGAGGAATAAAACTTTTCCAACTTTGCTGAAACGTTTTGTAACACTTCCATCACTGGTGTAAACAAACGTAGCCAAAAAAATTTTTTTCAGTGTTTTTTCTGCAAACTGGTTTTCAAGGTTTAAAACGCACATGTAACAAACTTTTGTTTTTATTGCTACAATTTGTTCATACACAAAAGCTGCTGCATTACATAATTTTCAGAAAGACTGCATTTGAAATATAGAATATAAAATGACAGTGACTACGTAGGCATGATGAGGTAAAGAAGGTCTGAATTCGCCACATGAATTTTTTATTGCTCTAAGAAGGTTTTGACTGAAGTACAAATTGGATACCAGTGAAGAAACCTTTGAAATTGATCTTGGTTGACCACCTATATAAATCACCTGAAATTGAAAATACCTAAATTTTATCATCATACAAGCTACTTACATACGGCACAACAAAAACAAAAAGAAAATTAACTGTGGTTATTCAGAAACCTCAAACAAGTATTTATACTTATACTAAATTCGGGTTGCCTAATTCACAAAACATAACTAACAAAAATTCATGGACACAATTTTCCTTTTTGTCCTTGTCTGTGGCCAAATTTAAACACGACGAGACGATGACATGAGTGATGTATTATTATTTTCAGGTATACTGTATGCACTTTTTGCGTGTGAAATGGAGTAAGGAATGAGAATGTGTAAATTGAGCGTAACAAAACCTAAACCCACAACACAGGAAATTCCCAATCAAAGAGATCAATGTCAATTAGCTTCAAACTGCAAATTGCTTTAAACCACAAAGATGTGAGCTTCTCCTTTTACAAGGATTTGTCTTAAAGATTTACCTCACTACTAATCCCACACAGTAAAATTTGGAATCATCATCATCCTATGTGAATAAATAAATACACATAAGTACTCGTCGTCAAAAATACTATCTGTAACCCGACTTACTTTTTACTACTCAAGCTTCAAACAATTCTAACTAACTATAAGCCATGTTCTTTATTGAAGAATTTGCTGCTACGTATTTTTAAGAAATTTGCATGTCCGATTTTTCAGATTTGAGACAATAACGTGGACATAATAATTTTATCAAAACCTAATCCTGGACATATTAGTTTCTATATACCTTGATCCTGGATAATTTTTCATCCAACGCTATATTATTGTATCACAGAATCACAGCGTTGATTGATGAGAAATATTTTATTATCAAAATAATTTGTTTTAAAATATATAAAAGAAAACAATCATTGATCGCACATTTTCATTTTTAAGTTTCTTAAAAATTTAACACTTCATGAGTTACTTACATTCAAAATTATTGTTTTAATAATAGCTAATTGTGCAACTACTCCAAACTCCATGTTCGCATTAATCACACATTTTTCTTTCCGCTACTCGACTGAGACATACGGGACTTGGCTTGTGCTCGTGACATCACAAAGTTTGCTGCATTTCCAAGTGACAGCTTAAGTTTTGGAACTGATGATTTTGACTTTCGTGTAACCTTCTTGTTTGATACTGCCTCTAATGCAAGGTTCACCAATTCGTTGTAATGTGTTTCACCAAGATGGCTCACAAGATCATGAAAAGGTCCTATTTTCCGCTGAAGCAGTTCCACAGGTTCTCCTTGATCGACAATTTCTCCAGCCTCCATAACAATGACTTTGTCACACTCGACGACGGAATGTATCCGATGTGCAACCATGAGCATTGTTTTTTGCTTAAAATGTTCCTTCAGTTTGTTCATCATTACCAATTGAGATAATCCATCTAGACTCGCAGTAGGTTCATCGCAACAAATAATGTTGCTCTTTTCTAAAAGAGCTCGTGCCAAGCAAATAAGCTGACGTTGGCCAGCGCTAAAATTCATTCCGTATTCAGTTACAATAGAATCCAACCCACTTTCCATTTTTTGTATTGTTTCCCACATAGTACATTCTTGAAGGACATTCCAAATCTCGTCGTCAGTGAATTGTCTTAGTGGATCAATATTTTGACGAACCGTTCCTTGGAACATGCATGGATTTTGCGGAATTATAGAAATTCGGCTGCGAAGATTGAGCAAACCTATTGTTTTTATGTCTACCCCATCAATTAAAATTTGACCTTGACGTGCTTCTGTAATACGGAATAAAGCATTTAATAACATTGATTTTCCTGAGCCAGCCTTTCCAACTATTCCAAGCCATTGACCGCCTTCGATGGTCAAGGAAACGTTCTTCAGCTCACGCTTTGAGCTGCCTGACGGGGTCAAGTATAACTCCTTAATATCAATGCAACCGAGAGATGGCCAGTCTTCTGGTGGTTTGGGTCCACTGAACTCTTCAAACTGATCAGTCTCGTGTGGTTCTGTATATTCTAAAACTCTGCAATATTACAAAATATTTTAGCCTTCGTAAAACAGCTATGCCCGGTGTAGGAATTTTTATTTTCAATAATTACCTTTCTACTGATATCATTTGTGTTTCAGTATTTGACATCTCTGTCGCGCAAAACTGAACAAGAATGGACAATTCAATCATTTTTGAAATTGCTAATCCTACCGCTGGAGGACTGACGTCGTCCAGATAAAAGAACCATAAGGAAATGCAGGCAATCAAAACACAGGATACGCAGTCTATAATCACGGCCAACCAGGTCTGGCAAGAAATGAACAGGTACCAGCTTGCAGTATGGTTATCGATCAAATTGTTAAAAATTAGGAGAAACGCTTGTTCCTGTCCAAACGCCCTAATTGTGCTCACTCCTTGTAACGTTCTACTTAAATGGGAGTACACCGGACTTCTGGCATTTCCCTCTATTCTTTTTAGATCTGCTGCTGTCAAATGGTATATTTTGTACACAAAAGTGATGCATAGGAAAAAACCGACGGAGGGAATGATAAACCAGAGATTCACGTAGGCAAGTAAGCATTGTGTTCCAATTATTTCAAATGCTACTCCTAGCACTTCAAGTAGCGTGGGAGGAATTAAGTCATCGATAATGACCATGTCCTTAGATAGCCTGTTGATTGCATGGCCTGCACATGTTTTCTCAAAAAAATGCATTCTTGCTTGAAGCGTGGCATTCAATAACTTTTCAAATATGGCAGCAGATGCTTGAATGCATATCTTGAAGATTAAATAACTTCTACCGAATGAAAAAGCCATGATAAGAACAACTAACAGAGAATATATTATTATGTTCTTTGTTCGATGTTGGTTCTCTCCCGATACACCATGTCGGCGCAGAGTTTCCTCTTCTTCCGCCCAATGTTCTATCCAATAGTCAGTGAATGTGTATAACGTTTGGGAAATTACACAGAACACCAAAAGAAATACAATAGAAAGACGAGAACTTCCAGCTCGCAAAAAATCATAGTACAACCGAAAGCCAATTTTTTCTGTAGCCCGGATTTGGTCGCCAACGTCATACGCATCCTCATCGTTTGCCACCATTGTCATTGCTGTGAGAACGCCGTTATTTTCTACAGCGACATCTGCTTTGGAGATTACTTTCGTAATGCTTTTCTTATCTGCGTTAGCTGGGGATTGAGATATCTTTCTAACATGTGCATCGTTATCTATTTCTATTTGAATACTGCCTCTACGTCTGAGATCTTTTGGTAATGTTAGTTCCGGCACAAGACTATGTTGCAACATAGTTGTGTCATCTTCCACGGTGATGTCTTCATCAAAATAGAAATCGTCCTCTTCTTCCATATCACGGTAAAACTCGATTCCGGCCTTGATCAAATCATCATACGTGCCATGGGTGTACACTTCTCCGTCATTTATTAAGAGAATCTCTGTAGCACCCTCCAAAAAGTGAATCTGATGGGTCACCAATATGACTACTTTGTCAGAAAGGGCTCCTCGAATGACTGTTTCGAGAAGGATACTGTGATGTTTTCCATCCACTGTGAAATATGTAGCAGAAAAGAAAGGAGAGATTATTTTTTCGTTTTATTCAAGCTATTTCATTGACATTATTTAGAATAAATTACTTACAAGCGTGTAGAGGATCATCTAATAAGTAGACATCCGCATTCGCATATAATGCCCTAGCTAGACAAATCTTAGCACGTTGACTAGTGGTGAGTTGAGTTACTTCAGTCAGAGAGTTATCCCCATTGGGAAGTTTATTTAATTCTTCTTGTAAATCGCACATGGTAATCACTTCTTTGTACCAATTTGCATTGAATCCATATCCAAATACGATGTTGCGGCGGACTGAGCCAGGAAATAATATAGGAGTCTGGGATACATAAGCCACTCGACCAACGACAAGAATGTGCCCGTCTGACGGTGGAATTTCACCAAGTAAAGCGGATATGAGAGTGCTTTTACCAGATCCCACAGGCCTTTACAGTAATGGCAAAGATATAATACGGGGTTAGATATATACCGGTAGTCATATTTTTATAATCTCCTCAATAATTATAATTTAATCAGCCATCATAACACGTGCAATGATAAAAGTTCTATCAATTGCATACCCAGCCACAACCAGAAGCTGACCTTGAGTCGCTTTAAAATTGATATTCCGTAACTCAAAACCGTCTTCTTTTAGCCAGCGACACGACATGTTATCCACCTCCACACACGGCTTGCGATATGTGGTTTCAGATCCCAACTTTTCCGCCACCAAGTTTTTTGAATGAGCAGGAACTTCGAGTTCGTCCAGTACAAGAAATTCTGCGATTCGTTTGCAAGAGCAAATAAGCTCTGCCACATCATTGATAGCTTGTGGAAATAACACCATAGAATTAACTCTGACATGCTCGTAAAGGACCAAAGTGACAAAAACTCGTTTGGTTTGATCGACCCCGTTCCTTTTTTCCTCTTCTTCTTCAAAAATGAAGGCAATCAGCAACGTCAAAAAAACTGCCATTTTTGTTACAATGAATCCAATAGCAGTATTTAGCAGCTTGAGGAACATCGTAGTTCGCAGTATTTTTATTTCCCACTTTCGGCTTTCCAACGCCTTATCTTGAAAGAAACTCTCCCAGCAGTGAACTTTGATTGTGTAGAAGGCATTTATTAATTCAACGACCTATCAAAAAGATAAAAATGGAGCAATTATGCCTTCAACATGCGCTATATTTTTTTAAATTTCATATCCTAACCACTCTAATTCTCTGATCCGATGAGTCAACACGTTGTTTCCGCATCTGAAGAAATTTTTTGGCCATCACATATTGTATAATTGTGAAGAAAATTAACACAAACAGTCCAATTAAACTCGTGTATCCATATCGGTAGTGACCGAACAGTAAGTAAACGACAACACAGAGGTGCAGTGGAGATATCCAAATATAATTCAGTTGAATGTGTTTGCGATCAAACCGATGCAAGTCTGACGCCATCATTGTTGCAATTTGACCCACCGTAGATGCTCTCAACGATGAATGATTTAGGCGAAGCAGTTTCCGGTAAACTAAGCTTGATAAGCCGAGTCGAATGTGAGTACATGCATGATGAAGATTGAAAACGGACCAGTGGAAGGAAATCAGAAAGGCAAGTGAAGCGAGTATAATACCACCTTAAGAGTGAAAATAAAACAATTGAATAGTCAACAGACAACAGAGAAAGTAGTGTAGGGTCCAAAATATGAAAATAATTGGGTCAATTACCAACGCCAAACAGGATAGTTCCCGTTAATGTTGTATATGCGTTTCCTTCGAAGTAGTCCAGTACATATCCAATCGCAATAACCTGCATCATTCTAAATATAACTTCTTCGGCTAGTGAAAAGAGCCCAAAGAAAAAGAATTTACGAAAATAAATCGTAGACAAAACTTTTATCAAGTTTGGGGATTTGTTTTTGGCCTTGCACTCTTCGATATGATTTCCCCAGAGAATTTCCAATTCGTCACCAAGATGATCTGATTGGTCTTCATACAGGGTTGGGTACAAATCTGTTTCCGTGATTTCCCTTTTCATTCCAATCTTCAGTAGAGGATACAGCCAAGATACGAAGATTATCTGAAGAAAGGTGGCTTCTTCCCGTGGGCTCGGTGGTCTGACCTTTCGCTTGGGATATGAAAAAATATTAAGTCGACTAAGTCTGTCCATCCGACCTTGTAGTCCGGCCATTTTCTTTGTAAATCAAGTTTTACTAATGGCTTACTAAAGATGAATGAATGGCTTTATGAAAGTTATTATGATTTATCTGACATTCGCGGTATAAACAGAGCTACCCTACTGTAAGAGTAATTTAAAGTCAATTTTTCGATGCCTGACTAATAACTCAACTTAGCAGGCAGAAAAACGAGGACATTCAGTGTCAGTGCAGTGTCAGTATCAGCGAGTATCGAGCGAGGATAGAAAAATAAATGTTCAAAGGTCATTGTGGACGACAGAGATGAGTTTATAATAATTTTATTTCATGTCATTCTCATATGGGGTACTCGATTTCCACAGAAACGAAGATATAATAGGCTTACAATAGGTTTACCAAAATATACACTAATTTTGATAAAGAAACTCCTTGTCCCACCTAGTTAAACTGGGTACTTCAAATGAACATCTACCCTTCCACTTTCACCATCAATATGTAATTAACGCTTTTCATCATGCAATTTAAAATAATCCATCAATTTGTTCAGATTCGGGGTCTAATGTTACATCATAAAAGCATGGACGCGTTGGCAAGCCAGGAATCATTGGCATCTAAATAAAATGAATTGCAACATTGCACGATAAATTTACGAAATACGCCAAGTTTCAACTTATTTTTGAATCATACAAAATTACCTCGCCCACAAGCGCGACAACAAATCCAGCACCAATGCTGGCAGATACATCCTTAATTGGGAGAATGAAGTCCTTTGGAGCACCCTTGAGATTAGCATCGTGAGACAGGGAATATTGAGTCTTGGCCATGCATATAGGCAAGACATTGAATCCTTGATTGGCATATAATGCTAAGCGTTTCTGAGCAAGTTCAGAGAGTTCAATGTCTGCGGCTCCATACATTTCTTGAGCTATTGTTCGAATCTTTTCCTCCAGGGTGAGGTTAAGTGGATAGAGAAATTTGAACTGGCTTGGTTCTTGGCATGCTCTGATAACTGCACTTGCTAGTTCTTTGGCACCAAGCCCACCCTTGGAATAATGGTCAGCAATAACAGCATCAAATGCTCCACTTGTCAGGCACAGCTTTCTAAGTAGCTGTACTTCATTTTCAGTATCGGTTCTATGAGTGGAATGCATGTTAACCAGTCAAATTTTAAAATGTGTCATACAAGATAACGGACAATTTAGAAGTGAACCTACTTTACATTGAAAATATGACGATTGTAACAAATCAAATGAAATTAGAATTAAAAGGCTAAAATTCAATTCGTACCAAATCATTGGCTGTTACAGGATTTCCACTTCGATCTGAGGCTACCATCATACTACCCAACCTTTCAATCATGTCTTTCATGTCCGTCGTCAAAGCTAATATAGCCATGATTTCACTTGCGACACTGATGTCAAATCTGGTTGTCCTAGATTTTCCCTTTTCAGAAGGAGACTGTCCAATTGTAATTTCTCTGAGATACCTATCGTTGACGTCCAATACTGCAAAATGACGCCAAGGGTCGAGTTAAAATGGAGAATGCCAAAACGATATTATGTATTTCAATAGTATGCGTTTTTAACTATACCTCTGTTCCAGGTAATTGTCTCCGGGTCAATATCCAGCCTAGAAAACTTACCAACTTCTTCTTCAGTTAAGCTATCGGGGTCAGTTTTTTCTATTCCCAGTTTGGCTAATCGTTTTAGCTAAAACCAAAGATGCGGTAATGTATAGTGATGACATAAAGGAAAGGTAAAGGTAAAGGTATATGTAACAAACTTGAACGGCCGAAAATGTCCGCTTTCCGCCCTTTTTTGGTACCAGACGGCTGTATAAAGCCTTGTCTGATTGAGTAGACTCATGAAACATTCGAGCATCTAATTGAGCAGCTAATAAGTTGTTAGCAGCAGTAATGGCATGAATATCTCCAGTTAGATGTAGATTAAAATCCTCCATTGGTATAACTTGGCTATAACCCCCTCCAGCAGCGCCACCTAACAAAAGTTACCACCTAAATTACTTTTAGACAAATAATTTATTTGTATTGTTGATAAGCATGTAAAATTACATTTAAGTATACTAATTTTGAGCAAATAATTAATCATAGTTTCCTATCAAATTTGGTGCTATGTAGTGTACAAACTACCACATCAGACTAATTACATTTAACTCTCAATGAACTTTTAATAACTGGTAAAATAATTTTTTTATTGTCAATAAAAAAGCATCTCCGGGCAAGTGAACATTTACCACTAGACATTCAATAATAAAAATATATCTACTTCGCGAGGTGCACCACTACATGACTCTGACAATGAGTGTGTTGGTTTTAGTACATTATAATATTTCTATATACCTTGCATTAGACCATTCATTGCATTATAGCATTCTACTCACCTTTGATACCAAAAGTGGGACCCTGTGATGGTTGTCTTAGGCAAGCAAACACTTTCTTATCAAGATGAGCACCGAGACCTTGAACCAAGCCAACGGTGGTTGTAGATTTCCCTTCTCCTAATGGGGTAGGTGTGATACTGATAAATGTACAAAGGAAAATTGACACTTGACCAAATGAAAGAATGAAATCATGGCGTCTCTCTTTGAACATACAAACAGTAGAATGGTTTTATATACCCAGCAACGACTATGTAATTTCCATCTTTAACATTTTTGAGGCGGTCCACTATCTTCAATGACAATTTAGCCTTTTTATTTCCATATAATTCAAGTTCATTGGGATGAACGCCAATTTCATGGGCAAGCGTGGTAATATTCTTTGGAGTTTGGGATCTCGAGATTTCAATATCACTGCGTATGTCAAAAATGATATTTGCTAAATTAATGACACAACCAAAATAGTCCCGATAATCCCATTACTGCAAAGCCCACACGAATTGTAATCAGAATGATACATAAATAAAGTTTAAAAAGCAATGATATATTTTGTAATTTATGTACTTTATTTAAAGCAGGTAAGTACATCAACATCATACGACATAATATTGTAAATACAAATGGCACTACAAAAATTATCTAACTAGACAACATGGAACAATTTTCCTCAGCAATCAATCTATTAATGGTATTTATATTTTAATTATAAGCAAGTACCCAGCCCATTGAGCAGCAGATCTGCAAAAGAAGCACACAACGGTGATTTTACCTTGGGATTGGTTCTTTGACTTCCAATGGAAGTGGAGTGAAATCCCACTTTTGACCAGTGATTGTTGATAACGATTTTGAGGCAGAGATCACCGTATTTTTCATTAGCATGCATACAGTCATTGGACCAACACCCCCAGGAACGGGAGTAATGTAGCTAGCAACCTGGCTGACCTCTTTAAAATCGACATCGCCAACTAAACGCTGACCACTTTTCTTGGTCGCATCTGCGAACGAGATGAAAATAAGGATTTTTCAGTAAGTTGCATATCTATTATGGTATATGATCGAAAAATTTGTCCAAAAAAGTACCTGGAATCGAATTGATTCCGCAATCAATTACGACGGCACCTGGCTTAACCCAGTCGCCTTTAACCATCTCTGGTCTTCCAATGCCGACCACTAAAATGTCTGCTTGACGTACCTGTTACAACATGTATAATTTCTTGTAAAATTTTGATTAACATAAATAACAAGCGATTAATTTGATCTAAAAACATCATTATATAGTCATACTTCAGAGGGAAGATCTTTGGTTTTTGAATGACAAACAGTGACGGTGGCATTATACCACTTCAAAAGTTCAGCAACTGGTGTTCCCACGATTTTTGAACGCCCTAGGACAACCGCCTTTGCTCCCTCAATCTGAATACCACTCCTGCAAGTATAAAGTGTATTTAATCGTTACACTAATCACTTTAAATTTAATTTAGTGTTACTATTTGGTATATTTTTTAAACCTTTTGATTAATTCTATGCAGCCGTATGGTGTACATGGCATAAAACCAGACTTTAGTTCTCCGGTAGCCACTCGCCCCTCATTTATCGTACATAATCTTTTAATAATACGAAAACAAACTTTGTTAATTACATCATAAATCTGAATCCACATTTTGAGGAGCAACTGTTCAATTGCAGATGCACACAACAGACGACAGGCGACCAATGGATTGTTAAAACAAAACAGATTACTTTGATGGTTACGCAATGTGAATTGCCTTTCCTTTAATGTAGAGAAACATACAACTATACAACATACCCATCAACATCCTTGGACGGGTCCACTGCATCAGTAATCTTGTGAGAGTCAATCTTGCTTTCAGTATCTAAAGGCATTTGAACGATGACACCGTGAACTTTCGGATCACTATTAAGTTTTTCGAGTTCATCGAGAAGCTGTAAGTAATATAAAATGAGATGAAACATTGATCTGTACGCAACTGGTGGTGTGTGTGCTTAAGAAATACGAAGCAAAATTGAACAGCATGGCCAACAAGCCAAAAGAAAATAACGTAACAGATAAGCATAATATTGATAACAATCAAGTATGAAATGTAGGAAATAATTTCAATGTAGCCGTATATTACATACCTCAATCTCTGTGATGGTTCTTGGAAGTTTAAGAAGGTTTGCAACCATCCCTATTTCTGTAGCCGCTTTAATCTTTGATCTTATATAAACGTTGGAGTCCTCACGATTTCCGACTTGGACAATGGTCAGTCCTGGTGAAAAGTCGGGAACGATTGCTTTCATTTGGGCAACTTCTTGCTTTAATTGCTCCCTTATTTCTCTACAAGAGATACACAATTGACAATCAGTTTTTATATTAACAAAATAGCCAAACAATAAATTAAGCATTAAACATTAATAAACTTACTTTGACACTTCGACCCCTGAAATTATTTTTGCAGCCATTTTTGATAGTCCCTTTTCCTTAGAACAAACTGAAAAATGTCGCTTCTTCAAAAAAGTTCCAGTAAGGTTTTCTCCAAAAGATGTTTCAGAGTTGTCTCTCCAGTGTAATTGCCGATGCGGAGTACAGTAACCACTGTCAACTTGACAAGCAATGAAAGTGTACTGATTTTTGTGAACTGTATTTATCCGGAGTATCCCTAAGCTGTCTGTGCTTCTGCGAGCCGCATAATATCGAGGAATGCTGCACTGGCCGAGGCAGAAACTTCCAAGGCCATATTTCTTGCCTGGAATCAGGTTTTAGAGAACGCATGATCAAGTTTGTTTAATATCACCGTAAGACCATAATCCTAAGTCATAGTTATAAAGGTTATGTTGACTTCTTTGCACACAAATGAACCGTAAGTCGATTCCTACACGAATGTTTCTCGTACGAGATACAACCATCATCATTATGTTCATTTTGTTAGAACTATATAGGGCCAAGTATTTAACAAAAATATTATACATACTAATATAACAGCAGCAAACGCACTGAGATGTGGGATAATATCTTTACGCATTACATTACATACATAAGCAAGAGCTACTTTTCCACTGTTCTAATGTGTACTCACTGGAAAAATGCATGCCTGCAACCTTTGCTCATCATGGCCCATCGTAGAGAAAAACTAATCTCCACTCCACTGCCGGTGTGAATAAAGGCCAAAGCCGAACACACAAGCCAAAAGTAGGAATCATTTAAAACATAACAACATAATGCTAAATGAATATACAGATAGCTTAACTATACAAAATATATTAATTTCTAGTAACGTACGTGTTGCAGTCTGCAGTATTGCATAACTACTCAAGGAGAAAAATAAATTACATACCTATGCACCTTATCGAAAGAAAGTGTGAAGGGTAAATATATGACTTCGCTTTTAGTACACACATAATTTGCACGGTTTGTTCGGATTTGGTTCGTATTGCGAGATGAGGTGTTGTAAACAAATTTAAATATCAAATTAAAATTTCAATATCCGTTGTTTTCTTAGTAAGGTATGTAATATATAACACCTTAAAATTTTTGACATAACGCAACTGGTAGTAGTGGTAAATATATGTTATGCCAAATTTCCCATCTCACTTTCAACTTTTCCTACCGGTGATCATAATGCAATTATTGAGAAGAAATGAACAAAAAAATCATTAAAAATGATACAATAGGGGAATCAAATAATTAGACGATTAATAAATAGTAGTCATACAGAAACAATCGAGGTACATCCATCAAAGAGTCAACTCCATTGTTTCCCCTTATTTAGTAACATCTTATGTTACTATATAATTTTCCTCCATCGTGGCCTTCCGGCCGTCCGTCTGTACGATAAATTTTGAAGGAAAAGGAATTTTGAAATTCTGTTTTTCGCCAATCGATAAATATGGCTTATAGCTCGGATGAGTTCAAAGATGGACATTTGGGGTCGACCCCTTGGGGGTCACATGGGGGGTGTTCAAACCTTGAAATTTTTTTCGCTCAAAACTTAACAACGGTAAATCCGTTTGAGATTTGGTTTTTTCTAATCGACTAACAGTGACAAGAGCTATGAAGGGCGAGATGTCAGTCACATCCCCTTGGGATAGAAACAAGATACCCCCTCTATAACAAGCACGATAACGTGGTACTTTTATATGAGTGCCAAGTTTAAGCTGGATTGGTTAACAACTACCTCTTACCTTCCTCCTCCTAAGATGTGCCTATTTTACAGTTAACCAGATTTTATTATTTATTTACATTGAAAAGGGAAATTCACGAAATAATACACAGACAGTCGCAGTCAGTTTTAAGCAAGAAGTAGTACAGTCGTAGTCGTATATCCAAAACCGTGTAGAGAAACCTTGCACATGCACAACTGGAATGTGTGATTGTGTGAAACCTTAAAAATCGTAGGATTCCATACACATACAACCTCCAATCCAAGTATTTATGAAATGGTCAATAATTTTGGAGAAAACCTGCCAACAGTCATCTCGCGTGACACGTATTTACATATTGTGTGTGCTCTGTAATGTGTGCAGTAACAATGTACCTCTGCAAATGGAAACAACGACACACAGAAAGCTATGGTATTTCGTTTATCCTACACATTTACAGTTAAATTCATTATTTTCATAGATCGATCAAAGATTATAATACATCATAATCAATCATATATGTTCGGTAATCGGAATCTTTCCGTCTGTTTCAAAAGGAACAATATAACGTCTCATAAATGGATGATAAATGTTTTAAAACGTTTTAAAATCATTTTCTTTGACCATTAGCCAATTTCACTGCACTTTGTACTAAACTAGTAATACGTAAATAAAATGCAAATGTATCATACATTATGTATGACGGGACGGAAGACAAGTAGACAATGTCAGTAGATGATGAGTGACTGAGTGAAATTCCGATTCCAAAGTCAGCACTTGAAAAGACATTTTTGCACACTTGTTATATTTGGTTTGGATAGCACAATAAGGAAAGTATGAACCTGTTGAATACAAAACATTTAGTAAACTTACCGCTGTGAATAACTGCTGTTGTAGAGAAACTTGCTGAACGCCAAAAGTTTGAGTGTTTCCACCCAAACATATAACGCAAACGGTGTTTTGATGTATTCAAATTGTTCCATGTTGTCTTCAGGTTCGTAGTAAATAGTAGAAACATTAACTTACGCAATTATATACCAACTAACTCTAATATTTAAAGGCCCTAAACTATAAGAAAATTATAAGAAAAGTAGATAATTTTGTAAAACGAAATTTCAAGCTTTCGACTACGCCAACAAACACCAGTTACGAGCTATGAACATAAGTACTACTCATTGTAGCTGTGTAATAATATGTAACGGTAGCATAGTTGTTACTTCTACTTTAATTAAATTACAAAGCCGCCGAAACCTAAAACCCCAAACTGACGTCTGACAACTCTGACAACAGCAATACCGTTTTGGTGCCAGTGCCAGGTGCGGTGCAGATTTCAGATGTAGCAAAGATGCCGCATGCATCAATGAAATTAGAGAACAGAACAGGTGATGTTTTATTTTCACTATGCCACTACCCTATAATGTAGGGTGTAGGAATGCGCCGGCCTTGCGTTACCGTTAACCGCAAACGGCTATGGCTATCCCACATTCTGCGGAATTAAAATAAAATGGTTTGCTAAAATATTATTATTATTATGATCTATTCTACATCATGTTTCTGCCTCGTTCACTCTTCACTCCCCCTCATGACATTATTCTCAAATAGCAACGAAAATATTTTTACGAGTCCCGAGATTGATATGATTAAAACAAACCTATTGTAAATTACTTTCCACAGTAAAAAGTCATTTTCCATTTTTTACGTTTTGACTATAGTTCGGGTACTGGGTATACCTAAGAGGACGCACGAATTTGGTTGTATTCGACCCAGGGGATGGATTTAGAAAGTTTTCACCCCGACATTTTTTGTCCCATATTCCCCCTCGAGATTAGAATGACACATTTCCTCAGAATTTGGACTGATAATTTATTTGCAACCCAAACGAGTGACACAGCCATTCGAGAATCAATGTACAAAAGTATTTTCTCCCTAGGTTGAATCCAATCCATGAATTTCTCATCCAAGATTTTCTCATTATATTTTTTCAAGCTTTTCGACGACGGCGCCTCCCCTCGGGATAGGTTTGCATTTTACTATGTATTACTTATTGTAATATTTTAATTTAGCACAATGTGCAATGTCATACATTCATAATGTTAGTGCGAACTGTGATATATATTTTATGAATGTTGATTGAATTCCTATGTGATGCAGTGCAGTGTGCTAATTAGTAAATGTAAAATAAGATTATAG
>JAHZNB010003026.1:0-12452 GCA_027744295.1 Callyntrura guangdongensis | reverse complement strand
AAAAATTAAACTTTATCCAAATTAGCTCAAATTTTGTATAGCGATAAGACAAAATATCGAGTCTTTAACAATTCCATCAGCTTGTGTCAATACAGAGTTTTTCATCTCCGTCTCTACTGCTGCCATTACAACAGGTTTATGATATTAGTATTGTAGGTGTGGGAGTGAAGAAGGATGGTGTATGTACAGCGTACAGCATGAGAGCATGTCATTTATTATCTGTTTTTATCTTATTTTACATCTCTAATTTGTTTTCATGAACTCATCCGTGCACTACTCGTTCGTGCATAGCATGCATAAAAGATGAAACGTACCTAAATGTTATTCCATCATCCGTCAGTTGGATTCGATATAACTTCTTTATGATGAGCTGTTTGTATAATGAATATACATGTCATTCTTAAGTTTCGCTGGTCAAATGAACAGAATTTTGTGTCACCTTTCCCATTAGCTTTTCAGTTTTATTAATATTATGTATGAAATTATAATTTCACTTTATAATTTGCTAGAAGCTTGCTATAATATGACAATAAAGTTGAAAGCAGCTTCCATGTGATAGTGCTGATGATAGTAAATCGTGAAATATTTATTAACAAGTAATTGGATAATGGATTGAGATCATCCGGAGTTGTACTCATGGATTTGTGCTGGATACTGGTTATTTTCACTTAACTACACACTACTACCAACTTGGGTACAGACTGACACCTGATTGTTAAGATGAGCGAAGAAGTTGGGGAGAACGCTTTGATAAATGGAAATGGAGGAGGTGTCGGGTTTTGGATGCAGACTAAATTGCTTATTGATAAGAATTGGAAATGTAAACTAAGGGCCAATAAGAAAAAGTTGGCTGGGGTATGTATGATACATTTAATGTATTACTTATTTGATCAGCTGGAAATTACACTGTTTAGTATTTGATCTAACTGATCACTTTCTGGCCGATTGTTACTTTTTGACAATAGGAAATATTCTTTCCGGTTTTTTACCTACTGCTCTTGAGTTTTTTGGTTAAGACACAATTCAAATGTGACGTATCCAGAGCAAAGAGAACCTGACGCTCGCCCGATCGATATATTGATAGGCTTGGGGGGCAAAGGAAGCAGTGGACAAACAATTGTCAGTATTGTTCCGTCTGGAAATGAAACTTTCGAAATATGTACAAAAATGAAGGAAATTTGGCACAGCCGTCAGCGAAGTCTTGGCTTGCCCGAACTGAAATTCAAGTACTACCCGTCATTGGATGATCTAGAACGGGCTCATAGTAAAAATGACAACGGGACAGACCTGGCAATTGTTTTCTTTAATACAAACTTAACCAGTTTTAATTACACAATTATTGCTGATCCGACTCAACTACCCAGTACCTCACAAAAACTGGCGGGCTTGGACACATGTAGAATAAATCATTTAGATGTGCTTGAAGTACCTTCTTCATGTCCCGTGAACGGATATTTTTATTCGGGGTTTCTGGGATTACAGTATTTAGTCGATCAGGCGTTTCTCAATGTAATGTAAACATGCAAACAAATTTATGTATCATGAATGCATATGACAAGGTATGACCAGATAAATCCGTAATAATAATTAAATGTAATTCACAATTCACAGCTTACATCGGGCTTCCAGTTTTCTGCGCTGCCAAACATAAAAATGCAAAATTATCCCAAGTTGGCGTATAACGGAGGTCAGCAACAAATGAATTTTATTCAAATATTTGTTTATTACGTCAGAAATAAAATGTTGCGTTTATTTAACTTTTAGGAATGCCTCTGTTTCTGAGAGCCATAATACCTCTTTATTCTGTGATACCGATGGCCCAACTTATAAATAGTTTACTAGTTTTAATTGTTACTGAAAAAGAGGACCGAATTAAAGATGGATTCCGAATGATTGGAGTTAGTGACGGTGCGTATTTCCTGTCGTGGTTTCTCGTGTATACCACTATATTGGGAATCCTGTCAACGTTGTTTACATTAGTGATGCATCTCACCAATATTCTACACAATATCAACGCACTTTTGCTTTTCCTAATATTTTTTCTTTTTGGATTATCTGTCATCACCTTTGCTTTTGCGCTCACTCCATTTTTTCATAAACCGAAGGTTAATGTTTGATAACAAAGTGCAAAATTGTCTGGTATGTAAAAAAATGGTGCATTTTAACTTGTTATTTTGTTTCAAAATTTTACATAGACGGCTGGTGTTGTTGGAACCCTCATTATGCAGTTTTTTGGAATGTTGTTCATGATTCAAACCTTTGTTAAAACATCAACGGATGCTTTTCTGGTTCCACTACGATTAATCAGTTCCCTCGCATTTACAACAGCGTTGGATGAAGTAAATACATGTTTTAAAACTGGATTTCTACTTAAAACTAAAATCTAGCTGAGAAAGGATTTAAAATTGATATTAATTATCTGTTATAATAAAGGCATGTGCATATGAATATCATGGAGGTATTGGATTTAACGACCTTTTACCTGGTAGGAGGGGCGAACGAATCCTATACTCTTTATTGTTCATAATCGTTGACACAGTTCTTTATGGAATTATTGCCCTGTACTTAGACAACGTCATTCCAAGTATGTTAATTTTTATATAATATTTTTTAAATACATCCGTAAATTAATAATATTAATATCAAATTGCCCGAAGAATTATATTGTTTATTCATATTCTTATAATTATTTTCATTATATGTAAACTACAGATGAGTACGGTGCACGGAAACACCCTCTATATTGTTTTACGTCTCCCTTTTGGAAAACAAGACAATCGGTTGGCTACACGGTGTGTACGAATTGGTGACATTTTGCTTTACCAAAAGGCTCGGCGGTTTAATAAAAAATTTCGGATGTTAATTTTGTGCTAGCATATTATTACTAGAAATATACGTTCTTTCCAGAGGTCTAGCTTGGATGGCAGAAGCCCCCAGAATTTAAGTAATGATCCAAATGTTGAAGGTGTTCCTCCATCCATGGTTAAAAATCAAGCTATAACCATTCGAAACATATGTAAGACCTACACATCTTTTTTACGTCTCCCTTTTGGAAAACAAGACAATCGGTTGGCTACACGGTGTGTACGAATTGGTGACATTTTGCTTTACCAAATGGCTCGGCGGTTTAATAAAATTTTGCGGATGTTAATTTTGTGCTAGCATATTATTACTAGAATAAATATACTTTCTTTCCAGAGGTCTAGCTTGGATGGCAGAAGCCCTCAGAATTTAAGTAATGATCCAAATGTTGAAGGTGTTCCTCCATCCATGGTTAAAAATCAAGCTATAACCATTCGAAACATATGTAAGACCTACACATCTTTATTTAGTTCAAATAAAGTGGAGGCTGTTAAAGGAATTTCTCTTGACATATACGATGGACAAATCACAGCGATTTTGGGAAAGTAAGTGATTATTCTACCGACCTTTAGTTTAAAATAACCACACCAATGTATTTATGAGGAAAGTTAATTTGCATTTCGTTTACAGAAACGGCGCAGGTATTACCCAAAGACAGATGCCGCCTGAATAAATATTTACATTTTTATGTTAAATTGAAAGTACAAATACAACCTGACATATTTCTTTAGGAAAGTCAACTCTGTTCAGTATTATAACAGGGCTTGTTCCCCCGACTAAAGGGAAATGCATTGTATTTGGGTTGGATACAAGGTATTTTATAGTGTGTATTCAGGTATTTTTATTATGCTGTCACAATTTTAGCCAATAATTTTAAATACTTTTTCTGGCATAAGCGATCCTCATGACATGGATCGACTTCGGAAGATGACAGGCGTTTGTTTGCAGACAAATTTGCTTTTTGCCCCTCTGACTGCGGAAGAACACTTACAACTTTATGGGAAACTGAGAGTGAGTTATTTTTTTATTTGATTTAATTTTTCATATCTTGCATGTAAAATTGATTATTTTTTGACAGGGGCTTCATGGAAGCGCTTTAAATGCTGAAGTTGAAACTATTTTAGAAGAATTAAAGCTAACTGATAAAGCCAAGGTATCGTCTGATAAACTTAGTGGAGGACAAAAGAGAAAGTTGTCAGTGGGAATCGCATTGATTGGTGATCCGAAGCTTCTTTTACTGGATGAATTTTCTGCTGGGTAAAACACTAACTAGGAAAACCTTTCTTTAACCGGTAAATCACATGCACGCCCAGCGCCCACGCTCCTTACAATCGCCTTACAGATACAACAAACAGCGCTGATCATGTGACCGTTTTTTCTTGTTTTATTTTGTTAAATTTATTATGGAGTGTTGTTAAAGAAATGATTTCCTTGTAAGTAAAATGCTCATGTTCATATTTAAGTGTATAATACGTATATGCCTTGCTTTTACAAGGCTAACGATTGTTAGCTGCCATTTCCTTTTACTTATGTGTCAGTTACATGTATAGTTTTTGTTTACAGCGTGGACCCAGTATCTCGTCGACATTTGTGGTCGTTGCTAAAGAGGAAGAAAGAGGGAAGAGTAAGTGATTAATTTAAGGTTTTTAATTTATCAAAGTAAAAAGTTAATTTAATTTTTTGAATCTCACCACGCCCCGTATTTATGATTTCGTGTCGTCAAATAACAGGTTATACTGTTGGCTACGCACTTTCTTGATGAAGCTGATTTTCTCGCCGACAGAAAGGCAATTATTCATGACGGTGTGTTGAAGTGTTATGGGTCATCATTATTTCTTAAGAATAGATTTGGCGTTGGCTACCATTTAACGTAACTATTTAATTACGCAAAATTGCATAAGTATTTTACATGCAACTGCGTTCTCATATGATCGAAGTTTACTTATTTTTCCGAAAACAGAATTGAAACAGAGGGCAATTCTTCTTGGGAACTTTGTGACGAAATAATAGAAAAGTGGACTCCTGATGCAGTGAGCTCGAGGAAGGTCATAGGGAAAGAGATCAAATACTGCTTGCCAAATTCAGGGATCCACAATTTTCCCAATCTCTTTAAAGATTTGGAAGAATTTATAGCTTCTCATAGTTCGATTTTCAAAAGTTATGGTGTATCAATGACCACACTTGAAGAGGTATGATTTAATTTCGAGTTTAGTTGAGAGGTATTCAAACTTTAACATTTTTTATCAATTTTAATCGATATTTTTATGTACTGCAAGGTGTTCCTTAAAATTTCTAATGATGCTTGGGAAGAAAAAAGGACTGCTATTGGGGAAATACCCCTCATTACTGGCACCAGAGCAATTTCTGAAAGTTCAGAGTGCAACCTCATTCCTGATTTAACTGAAATAAAAATAAATATTCCAGAATCATTATGGGTTTTGGCATTGTTGCGGATACGTCGTCTCATCAGAAGTCCACAGTCTTTCTTCTTTATGGTTGTGATGCCTTTGGTGTTAGTTGCTGGTGGTTTAGCGTTGATGAAAACGCAAAGTCTCAGTACTACAGACTCACTGTCCTTAAATGATCCAAAAAGTATAGCATTTAACTGTTCTTTTAAAATTTTATCTTAATATAACTTACTATATTTGTAAAACTATATTTTGATTTTCCCTATAGGTATTTATTCCGAACAAGATCAACTCAGACTTGCTTTTAACAATGGGAAAATTATTCAGGATCTCGAGAGTTATATGCAAAACATTTCATTTCAAGTCAATAATTACTCTGGACAATATTCCGATTTATTGAGCCCAAGCTTATCTGATTTGGGTACAATGGCAGCCCTTGATGTTAACAGTCCCAGCCTTATAAATTTAAGAATTAATGGAACTTTTTTGCATTCTCCTCCCTTACTACTAAATGCGCTTAGTCAATACTATGTGTAAGAATCAGTACAGTTTTTATCTGCATCGATTAAGTAATACGCATCATGGAAAGTTGGTAATATAAATCTTGTTTTTTTGCAGGATGAGACAAAACACTTCTTTTTCTGCTAGTGTAAAGTCGTTCTCGTCTAGTAAAGTGGCATTTGATTCAACGACTTTATATGCTGTGTTTCTGATCGGTCCGTCATTTACATTTCCAGCTATAGGTATGGTCATGGAATTGGTCAAGGATCGAGAGGTACTTGTTCATTTAACCTTACTTGAAATATGATGTTAGCGGTTCCATACATATATGGCTGTACAATTATGATGTGTTTTTAAATACAGATAAATGCCAGAAACCACCTAAGGGTCAATGGCGTTTCATTTGGCTTATACTTTTCGTCCGTCTTTATTGTATTCGGACTTCTTTCTGTTTTCATTACGATGTTTGAAATAGGACTAATATATNGTCAATGGCGTTTCATTTGGCTTATACTTTTCGTCCGTCTTTATTGTATTCGGACTTCTTTCTGTTTTCATTACGATGTTTGAAATAGGACTAATATATGTTTTTGCACTGCCTGCGTTCATGAATCCATATGCAATGACTGTGGCTACCGTTTTACTTCTGTTATTTATTGTCCCTTGTCTACTAGTTAGTACATTATTTTCTTACTGTTTTGACCGACTTGAATCGGCCCAGTCTGTCTTTTCCCCAATTAGTTCATGGATGGGAACAATCATGGGAGTCGTGGTGAGTTCACTTTACCTTACTTACTTGGTTCCTTGGAACCTCACTTGGTTCATCGCAAAAATGCGCTATATAAATTCTATGAATGCTATGTGTGTATTTTCCTATATTTAAGGGGTTCATTTTTTTAAATGCTACAATTTATAACAAATGTGATTTTGCAGATAATAGTACTTGACGGTGTAAGTGGGGCGACACGAAACAACACTGTTTTGATCGTCCATGGGTTCTTTAGCGCTTTTGACATTTTCTACATACCGTTTGGAATATTCTACTGGGTTAATAAACAGTACATCTTGTGCACATTGACTGGCAAATGCGAACAGCTAAACTTTTCGGATTACTTAGGACCTGAAATGTTGATAATGGGGATATGTTTAATCATCCAAGTACCCATTTTAATAGTACTTGTAATAATTGCTGACGTTGTAAAACACGGAGGTAACCCTTGGTCAGCATTAACTGCATTGCTTGTAAGCGTCATTGGTATGACATAGATTATAATTGGTAATAAATGCAATATAATGATTGCAATTTAGTAATGTGTTTTGTGCTAGAAAATACGAGATATGAATTCGAGTACCCTTCACATATTGAATGGAGACGCCACTGATGATGATCTTACGGATACCGCAGATGAAGATGTCTTAGCAGAAAAATCTCACGTGGCCAACATTCTAAGTGGAAGGATCGCTTCTGACGATTCCGTTGTTCTTGTCCATGTAATTACGATGATAGTATAGTTGGTGTAAATAGGGGGACATGTGCCTCCTTCCGCCACACACACACACCCCCCCCCCCCCCAAAAAAAATGCCAGCGAAAGGAAAAAATTAACAATTTTTCAATATTTTTTATAAAATTTCGGGCGCGTGTTCTTCAAATTTTATGACTTTTCTAACTAATTTGTCCATTCAGAACCACCACCCTCCTTATAATTTTAGGTTGTGCCTCCTCCAAATTCTTGAGCTGGCTACGCGCTTGAGTTGCTGTATACAAATTTCTAGATTTAACGATTTTAAAAAATTTTGTTTTTCTTTTGGCAGAATTTAAGGTAAAACGTATGAAGAAAAACGTACCATTAAGGACCGGTGTAGAAATAAAGGGAAAAAAGGATATAAAGCTTTGAAAGGAATAGACTTTACAGTAGAAAAAGGCGAAGTTTTTGGGCTTTTGGGGCACAATGGTAATTACTTTTTATTAAGTAAATCGTATTAATAATATTTTTTTCGTAAGATCGGCGAAAAATTATTTTGGTTTAAGCAGTCATTTTACTTTTTTTTATTTTACTAACCCGTCACTGTAGGAGCTGGAAAAACGACAACTCTAAGGATAATCATAGCTGAGGAAAGTTCAGACTCTGGTATTGTACGCCTTTGTGGAACAAACATCGAATCAAATCTTTCAGATGCATTCTCCAAATTAGGATACTGCGCCCAACACGATCCTCTTTGGGAAAATATTACCTTAAAGGAACATTTGAACTTGTACGCAGTGATACGTGGAATTCCAAAACAGAAAAGACATAGGTATCGTATAACTGTTTTATTTTAAATTTTCCAATTTTCAGTGGTTTTAAAAAACTTAGATGTTTCAATGTTTTATAGAATAATAAATGACTTTCTTACTGGATTACAAATCGAGGAGCATGCAAACAAACAGGCAAATCAGTTATCAGGTATCTTATTTTATTGTATTTTTCAGGTTAGAAATTATTAATGATTAAATATACGTTTAAAACCATATTCTCCTATGATATTTTTCTTTAGGTGGAACTAAGAGAAAACTAAGCTATGGTATTAGTATGTTGGGAGTGCCATCCATAAATGTAATGGACGAACCGTCAACAGGTACCATGATTGCTTTAGACTTTAGATACCAACAATTCGCGTCAAACTATAGATGTAGCTTTTTTGATGTGTAATTGTGTGACAGAAGGGTCAAAACAATGCAATTTTAAACTTGTTTGAACTCGAAGAGTAAAATATAGAAAAGTCATGAAATCAATTCTATAGAATTTAAGTACTTTTTTCCTAAATAAAAAGAGAAATAACATCTATTTAATATAATATTATAAATAATACTAGCTGATAAAACCTGTTCTCGAACAGGAAAATTTTGAGACAAACGTTAGGATTATTTCATGTGATAGAGATATAATATATAATATTAAATATTTAATTAATATATATATTTATTTAGGCATGGATTCCCAATCGAAAAGATTTTTGTGGAATACTGTCTTGGGGTCGTTTAAAGGTGAGAGTTATATTTAGCGTAAAACCCCTAAAAAGTGTTACGACCGAATTTTATTTTTGTAATAATAGAATCGCTGAAATCTGACAATGAAAGACATAATACAAATGAGGACCGATACGCTTTTGTAAAAGAAAACTTCCCTGGGTGTAAAGTTGACGAGATATTTGATGACAAAGCTGTTTTCTCTTTGCCAACTACCAGTGTCCAGTCTATTTCTAAAACGTTCTCATTGTTGGAGCAATGTAAGTGATATTCCATTATGTGCAACACATTAAGTACACGACGCAATGTCTTATGTTATTTTTTTCAGTGAAGCAACAGTACAACATCGAAGAGTATTCTTTCAGCCAAACGACTTTGGAACAGATATTTTTAAACTTTGCAAAGGTTAACGGAGAGGATGATGATAATTGTAGTAATGTAGTAACGTAATTATAGTGATCTAATGAAGCATCGGCCTCGGGTAATTGGTGAAGGTTTTATTTGTGATAAGTTGTTTCTGTTCTAGTCATAATTCCAGATATACAAGTATTTCGAAGTGATTTTATTCATGCAATTAGTTGTTTAATGCCAATTTTACATGTAATTGTTTGATACTTTATGCTGTACACGCTTTGCATTTGTTATAATATTATTGCTGCATTTAGTACTTTTATTCTACTAAAGATTAGAATAGTTGCAATTCACTGTTAGCTTCTATTTTATTTACTGGCTATTAAAATATATATTTATTATCAGTGTTACATATCACGTTTTGTTCTGAACATTGAATCAAACTACGATTATTGATATCGTTGGAATCATTTTATTAGTAAGCAGTGAGCACTTCAAAGACTTCACTCACGTTTTGTTCTGAACATTGAATCAAACTACGATTATTGATATCGTTGGAATCATTTTATTAGTAAGCAGTGAGCACTTCAAAGACTTAAACTATACGGATTTTTCAATTGTTTTGTTAGTAAATTGATAAAATTTAAAATATTTTTTTCTTAACGATTAACTACCGAAATCCATTTTTCGTAATAACCATAAATCGTTTGAATTAAATGTACAGTTTTCCACATATCGTACATTGGCAGTCATTGGCATACCTAATACCCATTAATATTTTCAATTTTCAATTTTAATTATCTTTAGTTTTCAAAATCAAACAATCTAGTGTGTAGAAGGACAATCACACCCAGACGAAGAATGTCAGGAATGCCAAATTATGTTGAAGCTATAGTTAAAGAAAGTAACAAGCTATAGTACATGCAGTCCCGCATATTATGACATAAGCTCATAAAACTGTACGTTGAATGTCTACCCCTAAAGTGAAAGCAGACAACCAGTCTGCTTGCATGGTTTACATTCACACCGAAGGAAGTGTACCAACGTACGTATATCGGTATTTTTGGACTGGCCTTTTTTTGGACAACAAACTCTAACTAGGGTACGCATTCGTCTCGTAGACTTTTTTCAGGGCTAACAAACATGCTAAAATAAGAAGATTAACACTTTCATTAGTTTTCAATGCCTAAGCGATAAATGTCACCTTAAAACTATCTGTATTTTCTGCAACTGTAGTTTTATAAGCAATGACCACTGATATTCACTAACTGACAAAATAAGTCAATCTCAAATGATGTCAAATATATGCCTGATTCATGGTCATTATTTATTTTGTGTAGGTACGTACCCATTTTATTCTTGAAAAAAATATATATTTCAATAAATATTGTCATGTTGTCATGATTCGTCACATTCGTAATAATCATATAGCCAAATATATACAACATACCCAGATGCCCCTGTATTTTGCAAGAAAAGACATTTTTTTAAACAACAGCATATAGAATTTTAGGATTTAGTTTTAGTGTCTTTTCTTGCAAAGTTCAGAGGGCATCTTGTATGAATTCAATTAGAGTAACGTAACAAGTAAAAAAAGTACGAATTGATTTTGAAGCCATATCTTAATTGAAGATGACATTGGTGGTACACTAACGGTAAACCTGTAGCGTTTGTCAGTAAACATGTTTTGTGATCGATCATCAAGTGGGACTATCTTTATTAACTATCGTCAATTTCTGATTCATTGCACCAGGAGTATGATATTGCATACGTCTACCTACAAAATGTATCTTTTTCCAAAAGGCAAATTATTTATAGCTGCAGCAGGATTCATTTATCATTATATCATAAGTGTCCTGCTGTGATGATAATTTGAGTAGATTTATGCATTAGATTTAGCAGAGGGCGAGGGAAATTTTTTCTCTCTAAATGATAGAACGAGGGTATACATGATGTGTAGTGTAACTGGCTTGCATAGGTGTGTAACGCTATTTACGTATGCAGATCGACATTCGCACAAAATGAGTTAAATGAAGGACCGCTGGTACGATTATTTGTTAGTAGGAGTCTAGTGAAAACTGGAGCGCTTAGTTTGGCTGGATTGGATTAAAAAACTGGAACACAAACAACAATATAGTCAATTACAGACGTGGAAGCTATTGGACGTCAGAGTAAGAACAAGGTTGCTTGTCTTGTCGAAGAATGTGGCATCGGCATGGCAGCGCGATAGCAGAGGCAGCAGGGAAAAATCTTGTAGTTTTGTGTTCATCGTAGTCGTAATCGTGGTAAAGTGTTCTACCTGATGTGGTGACTACTACAGTTGTTGGTTGCTAATATTGTGTATTGCAAAGCCACAGTGGACCAATATAGGACCGTACAATTTGAGAAAGCTTTCAAAGTTGTTATCTTTCTATACAAGTTCGCCTTCCGCTCCACTAAAATGGAAGAGAACTTATAAATGATGTAGTGGCAGTTGCCGTCCTCTAAAAAGTACTGGTTGCAAAGTTGCAAACGTAAGTGAATATAGGTATCTTCTGTTGATACGGTACTATACCACCCAACAAGTCACGAGGTGGGAGGAGGAGGACGAACAGCACATCTTTTCTGCTAATCTTATACCTCTTCTTCCCTAAATTCTTCACAAGCAAGAAGAGGACCTCTATTATTGGAGAGATCGGATGATGGCCAGCATTGCGAATAAATATATAGCTGTAGTAGTAGTAGTCAAGTAGGTAGGTATGTAGTAGAAGTACTTCTCTTCAGCACAATCTTTTCCTGCAAGGTCCAGAATCGTAAATGTATCTTTTGTGCACAGATTTATCAAAATATTCTCATGTTTACTTGACCTTAAAAATACTGGTTCGATATTGTTTTCTTACATTACCCCCTCCGTACATGTTGTCTTCGATATCATGTGAAAGCTTTGTGAAAGCAATGTAGGTAGCCATCATATACAGTACGCTTGACCATTAAAAATTAACAGTCTACACGTACATTATGCAGAGAGATTGTACGTAGGTAGGTTAATTTTGCTGTGCTGTAGAAGTAAAGATTAACGGCACCACTCCAAAAATCTGATGGTTTCACAGTTTCACCCAAAATTTTACTGCAGTGGTAGTTATGAAACTTTTGCAACATAGTAATTTTGCTCCAAATGGACAAGATTTTTCGTAAAATAAAGACATACACTATGGTAAAAATGCGGCAGAGAGTAAAAGTGCATGCCGTTCATTTTGTGTTCAATTAAAAAAAATATACGAAGAAATTCTACCCCCTCTGATGAAACGTATCCTAAGTTTAAAACCCCTTGCGCCAATCACAG
>JAHZNB010003025.1:0-25316 GCA_027744295.1 Callyntrura guangdongensis | reverse complement strand
CGCACCTACGAGCATGTAGGGGTGAGTTTTTTTCTCGTGCTATCGTCATCCCTTTGATCACGTAAAAGCAAGAATTTCAAACTATACGAAAATGTGCGTCTTATGTAGTATTTCGGACACCAGTATCTCCACAGAATTGTCTTCACAATTTTTGCATTCCATATTTCCTTTACATTAATACAGTTGATTAATTTTAATTGTTTATAGTCCCGATCGAACATAAAACTTTATAGGTTTGTAGGTGGAAGAGGCAAAAGTTACTTCAATTCACTACAAAGCGTTAAACATAAAAAAAATCATCAGTCCCAAGTGTCCCAAGTCATATCACGCATATAAAAAATTGAGTAGTTATTAATTATTGTTATTGTTAAATTTTGTTAAAGTCTGAAATGTGAAAGCAATAAATATTCTTAAACAAACGTAGCATAGCACATCACATAGTGGTAGTTCTTTCAAGGAATTACAAAGAACTAAAACGGACTTTATTTTTATATTTTCAGCTACGTATATAACGCGCTTTGTCAGAAGAATTATATTTCCCTCTATATAATATGAATTTAACACGGGAATCAGGAGAAAAGAATATGAATAGGCACATATACATATAATTATGAAGTTTAGGCGGGACATGTTTCTATAATGCACCGAGTACCTACGTATCTTTTAGTTAGTTGCTTTTTTCGTTCTTCTCCCGACTACTCCCTGTTACTTACATTTTGGTTTGTTTTACGTGAATTGCAACTGTGTGGGCTGCTGAAGTACATCATGTAAGTCGACAGAGAGAGAGAGAGAGAGAGTGAGAGAGTAAAAAAGCCTGAAATCTTCCACCACCACAGCTAAATTGTAAATACTACTTACTCCCTACTTCTTGGTTGTCCTCTCTTTTCTGCATTTTTTCCAGGAGTAACTACTTTGTGTGTATGTGAGCATATATTCCCTTCTTTTTTTCTTTTTTTTCTCCTCATATTAATTTTCAAGTCTAAGCTAACTTACGAGGGGAGCAACAGAAAAGTACTAAAAACTCAACTTTTTAAGGAAAAATCCATAAAATTTAATAATAAAACCGGCAGAGTTTCTTGTTTTATCTGCATATCTCTTAAAATTGAAGATGGACCTCTCTTACTTTACTCTTTTCCTCTTTGAGTCCCATTTCTTCGTCCTTGTTTTACTAGTGTGTGTATATATATATATATGATGATGACTATGACTGTTCATGAAAATATGAGAAAAAAACGTTGAATTTCTATTTTTGATGTTTTTGTTCCATAAGGGTATGAGGTATGGAACCAAGCATTGTAAACTAAACTATTATAGTTGATGAAAAACCTGCGGAGTAATGAATATATACTGCAGTGTATATGCTTGCCACAGTAAAATGATATTGTGTAATAGTTTTGTCAATATTACGGAAACCAGGAATTGTGACGTGAAGGTATATGTCAGAGATGTATACATATATACCTAAATGAACACGAGAGCGGACAAAGAGAAATTGTCTCACAGTATCAAAAAATGCACTATGGTTTATTTTATGAAATACTGACGTTTACGCTCGCTTACTACGCAGCGATCAAATATATGTATACTACAAGAAAACCAAAGTATACGGTCATATAGTACATCCCTAGCTCCATCCATGTTAATTTAAATATAACAAAGAAAGAAAACAACTGTGGTCTTTGAGTACACACGTAAAGAATAAGACGAAAATCTGCATCTAACTAAACGCTCTAGAACTGGTAGTTAATAGTTGAGAAGAGAGTACGTATAATAAAGAAAAGGACGAAAAAGAAGTTTCCCGAAATACTTTTTTTTATTTTATCCAAGCACGCCGCCTTGCTAAACCAATGAGTAAGAGAAAATAGTTTTGAAAATTCTTAAACATTACTTTTTATCCTGGCAAGTTTTTTAAATGGTAAAAAGTTAGTTAATTATAATTGCCTCCAACCACTACTTACCACTACAGTAGTATGTACTACAAAGATTGTAGAGTGGAATCATGGCACAGAGAAAGTACGATAATATGGTTGCTTCAAAGCATTATGGTACGGTATCTTATGTAATTCATTCCTGATATTTTTAATATGCCGCCACTCGAACAAGTTTTGAAAGTATGTCGGTTGAGAGAGCCAAGGAGTCACCATATCTTAAGTAAGTAGGAACAGATTGAGTAGGGATAATTTTCTTCCTCATCATCAAACAACTTACATCACATCTTTATTATAACATGGAACTAGCTAATAATCATAATTTCATCTAATATGAACATTAGTAGATATTATGTTTTTACAAACATTTTACATTGATGAAAAATGCTATGTAGCTGAGGTGCGAGATGGGATGAGAAACTTAAACCGGGATTCCGGGGGGAAATGAGCTCTTTCGTGTATGTACAGTTTGTAGAAATACAAGTGATGCCCTGTCTCGCTCTGATTTAATCTACAAGATGCATCAAAAACGTACGATTAAATATCTGTCGATATGAAACAAGTGAGCAGATTGTTACGCGACTACCGCGCTTTCATATATATTCATTGGTTGTCGTCATAAGAGTTCCATGATCAGAAAGAATCAATCCTACTAGTGCAGTCCACAAATGAACAGAAAAGAACAGACAAAACATCGTATTATGCCTTTATATAAAAATACAAATTAAGTAATGGACCGACATGCATAATATGGGATTATATAACGGAAATAATTTATTTTTAAATACTAGTTGAGCTTTCAAACACAGACGATGTTCTTGGTGAGAGCCATTTGACTTTTCTTTTAAAAATCCAGGCATTAAGCCTTAACTTTGTCTAGCCATCAAACAAAAGAGGTTGGAATCAAACATGACAAACCGTTATACAAGCCGTTATAATCTTACGAAAACGATACGGGTAAAATGTGTATTTTTTCGAAATTTTATCATAAATATAGTTGTTCATATGTAAAAGTAAGCGTACTTATTACTGAAATGTTAAAATAGATACAAAAATTGGTGAAACGCGTGTACTTACACATAACATACTTTGCTTTGTGCGCTGTCTGTCGTATATTCATAGTGTATGATACAAGACGAAGCTGTAAGTTTTACGTGTACAAATAGTGTTTCTTCTGGTAGTAAAAAGTAAAAGTAAACAAAGAGAAAGAACTATTTTGTGAAGCATGAGAAATGAGATGGAAAAGGAGAAATAAAAGGTGAAGTTTACGACAAAACTTGACTAAAAGCAATTTCTACTCCAAAATCTCCGTCGCATATATTGAAACTTGAGGTTTTTTCTTAGCCAACTTACTAAACCAAATCATTTTTTTTATGAAGCTGCTGAATAAAAAACATCTTCAGAGACATGAACCGAAATGTAGTAATCGTGGAATAAGAAACTAGAAGATCTAGAATCAAACTGTGATTTTAGTTGTTCATCACATGGTTGTGCATTGTAGTGTATGGACTCTATTGCGTATCATGCACTTACCTATAGTCTTATGTAGTATTTTACGGCAAAAAAGAAAGACATCCACTTTCGCTGCACGTTTACTGATACCAGTAATACAGCGATTCATGTAAATGTGTATGTCATATAGATATATTACAGGTACGTATATTTATTTGATTTTTGCGGATCGTGTGTACAAAAGTACGCATAAGATGCATATGAACTATAGATGTAAATTTTGAGGTTTTTAAAGGAAGGGCTAAATTTAATGTGTTTTTCAGATAAAGTTTCGTTTTCGTTAAAGAATGAAATTATTTCGTTATATACAGCATTTTTGTTAAAAGTTCTTAATTCATTACTAGGATCCCAGAAGTTAGGTTTTGTCATGTTTACTAGATTCTCACTTATGCGCTTCAGTACTAAAGTATGTGAACGAATCACATAAAAACAAGCACGTTGAGCCACACATTTAAATTCATATTTGTCATATTTTGCATTGTAATGTCATAAAATCATATTTACATTCATATTTACGTGACATTTTTTTGAATTTTTTTTATGAATATATACAAAAAAATCATCGATGTGTACTTTTTGTTATACATATTGTTACTACTCAGGTTTTACAAAAATCACAGTAAGTTGCAACCTACAGTCAACAATTTAGCTTTAAACAGTAGGTTTTATGGATGATTTTGCCCATACTAGTTTATGAAAATTGCGAAAAGCTTGTTAGTGAAAATATCGTGGTAGGAAAAGACCATGATAAGAAAAGACCGTGGTAGGAAAAATGCCAGGTAGGAAAACGCCTAGAGACCTTTTGAGCAAAAGAAGAAAGAAATCGGTTTTGTTGTAGCTTTGATCGTTGACACTTTCCAAACGGCTTCTATTCTATATCAATTAACACATTATATAGAATCCGTGTAGGTAAAATCGGAAATTTTAAGTGCATATTTAATCTCATATTTTGCCGTTTATTTCCTCATAATGCATGCCATAAAACGATGATTCTAACATCCTGACATATCAGGTCTTATTCATTACGTGAAAGAAATTTTGGACTGGTTATCCAGTGCAAAGATTGACTTCACGGAATATACATGTACATTTTTTTCTCAGGTAGGTGTAAAACCGATCCTTTGTTTACTTTTACGGAATAGAACATGTTTACTGTGCACAGTACAGTAAAAGACGCCGCGGAGCCTTCATGTCATTTAAAAGATACTCAAAAGATGCTTTTTTGTGTAGTATAAAAGATTGTTTCTTCACGGAGTGAATGTGAGTGACCATTACCATTATTATTTTTTATTTGAAAATGCTTTGCATAACTCACAGAATGTGTGAAAAATTTAAGACTATTAAATAGTTGACAGTACCCAAACAACATCAATCGAAATTTTATTAGGCTTAGGTCAAGTCAAGTTTATAATTTAAAAAATAACTCTGATTTCGTTATTCTGGTCCAGATTATAATAGCCTTTTTTTATTTTTTCGAATCCGCAGTCGAATCTTCTTGGCATCTTGGGTTATAGAATTCATACGAACATGGCTCAGGGATTGCACTGGATTAAAAGGGATTTTCATCAATTACTTTTTGCTCAGGATGATGCAACAGCATCACTACCATGCCTCGAATTTTGTAGGTAAACACATTTTTTAGAAAAAATACGGATCTGCAACTTGTAGATCCGTATTTTTACATTATGGATTTTGGAAATATATTGTTTCGGGGAGAATATGGCTTGGGGGAACAAGGCCTGAACAGAGCTGTACCCTTGGGGGGAACGGGCCGGCACCGTTGAAAAGATTATAAATAATGACAATTTTGTCTTGTTAAAAATCACCATTATATGACTTATGATTTATGAGAATTTCATTTTTTGGTCGCCTAAAAGCCAAACTTAAGGTCTAGTTAGGCCAAAAAGCCTTTTAAAAGGAACCGACTTGAAATATTTGTCAATACTTTGTTAAGACCCCAAATTCAAGCGTCAAAACTACAGCCTCACAAACAAGCACGACGAGAAAACAAAAATATGCTTTTATCATAAAAAGACATTTTAATTTTTGATTCACTTCTTCGAGCCAAGTTTCTGTTTATCACAGGTAAATCCGCGTGTGTAATTCAGTGGGAATATCCATTGATATTCAATGTGGTTCCTTATATATCTTAAAAATAATTGTTTTAAATCAATTTGCGAGATTATTTGGTATGAGTTATCGGTAACCGTACCTGCGAAGAGAAAGCTGGAGAAAGGTTTTTTTACAAGCTGTTTTTAATTTTATAAGATCTGACGATATCATTGTAGAATGACAAGCGGTTATTTGTGAAAGGATGCATTTTTGTGCCTCCTAAATTATATGTTATATTGTATTAAAATGATAATACTAGTAAAATGTTTCTTACCCGTAAGTCTTCTTATTTTCACTTTAAATTAATAAAATCTGCGTGACGTAAGTAATCATAATTTATTTGAAATTTATCTGTTGAACACATTCTGCTACGCCATTGAAAGACAAAGGCACATAAATTTTACACCTGCATAGTAAAACTACATGGAATTTAAATACGATATTTTTTTGGTGGTAGTGTCAAACCACGAATCATGATAATTGATAGGCAAACAAGTGAAAAAGTTTGCATTTGATGGTAGTCAAATCCAATGGCACAAGTTTCACCTTTACGGTGGACAGTGACAGGCAAATTACGTACTTTGAATAACCTTCCTTCATGTGTTCATCTAAGTAATTTCAACACAGTCACAAATCACGTTTGCGGTCCGTTTTTGTCTTAAGCGATCGTGAAACAACAACATCACTGTTCCATTAACTGTTTGTTGTTCACTGATAGTTGGAACTGGCAAAGTAACCATAAGGGATCCGTTCTCAGGTCACGTACCGTAAAAACTGCACACAACTATTATGCAAACTCACCGTAATTATTCATATTCTATCTCCCAACAACTTCCGATAACGTTGGTACTTTAATTGGCCTGATTAAAGCAAGAGTGAACTGCTTGCTAGCATGTGAGCTGGCTGGTAAATGACATTTCTCCACTTGTCAACAAACCGGTCATTTACATAGGCAAAACCAGAAAAAGCCAAACAATCTCTAGAAGTTGACCGTCATCACGCCAGACGCATTCACAAACCAAAACAAATTTGTTTACATTGCTCCAGACAAATGCTTTTAAAAACACATGATGTTTATATTCCGCGCAACGTTTGTTCACTCTATGCTTCACTGTTGTGATAGATCTGGGTTGCTACCATGCAGTGCTCTATGTGCAGCAGTGGCTGGAGCAAATCCAAAGCCAGCATGTAACATGTAGTAGCGTATGAATGTTTTTGCAAATTCTACATCAAATGATCAGGAAAGAACGAAGCAACATTATTACTGCGTTTGAGTGCGCTTAAGTTTTATAATATTTTAGTTATTTTAATATCTGTTTTTATACAATGTTCAGCAACAGCAGCATAACGATAGACAATCAGTACAGCAAGTTTTGTAAATACATAAATAAATATTATCCGTTGTTACACATATTATATAGCNTTATTTTAATATCTGTTTTTATACAATGTTCAGCAACAGCAGCATAACGATAGACAATCAGTACAGCAAGTTTTGTAAATACATAAATAAATATTATCCGTTGTTACACATATTATATAGCTTCTTTGATACTTGAATTTGTACCTTTATCGTTTTGTTTTTTATACTACCATATCACATCACCCCACCGCCAAGGAGAAGTGACAAGGAAAAATACTTTTTTACTACACTGGAATATAACTACACGCTATCATGAACCGAACTGAAAGAACATCCTCCGGATAAGGGAAAACTTTTACTTTCAGTGAATGTTGGACACAGTCACCTTGTGGGAAAATGATATCGCTTACTAAGGGTTCTCTGTGAATTAGAACAGTGTAATTATTAAACAAATTGTTATGAAGCAACATATTTCTAAATTTAGCGCGTCTGAAACATACCTAAGGGCCTTTGAAAATAATATATGGGCTTCAGTTGTTCGCGAATGAAAAGTATGAGCACGGAATTCACATCCAACAGGGAGCATTTTTAGAGCGGCAGTCCGAAAGTAATCTTTAAAATTTGACCCACCAGTGCTAACCTCCATTTCTTCCCGATGAAGATGCTGTCCCATGTATTGGGACAATTTGTGGTTCCATTTTGTTTCTCTCCTTCTTTCCTATACATTTATACAATAGTAATAAATTGTTTACGAATGTCCAATGACGAACAAGTTTGTATTAAAAAATTACGGTTACTACACCTTTCGAACAGTAGCCAGCAGATTTTTTAACTGAAAGTCTATTTTTTTTGTTATGAAGTCCCCGTTTAGCATGGAACCATGCAACCGAATGGGGTAATGCGATACGCTGTAGTGTTGTTCGCTGGAGAAAGACAAATATTTCCATTTTGAGGGATTGTCCAAGTTCCAATTGATATAATCAACGGAAATAGTTGGCTATCGGATTGGAAAATGTAATTTAACTTATATTTACTTTGAAATAAACCGATTTTTTTGAAAAAAAAGAATGATAATTACCTGTACATTTGCGAACAAACCCTTCCTATTAAACATGCAACTTATAGTCAAGAACCCATACACGCTGTTATTCGAAAGCATCTTTATGTGTTCGGGATTGGCACTATTACGGTTATGGGATTCAGCGTCGCTTGACAATGAATAGTGCTCGTAATGTTCCCCTAATGTTTATGAGTTATTTATACAAAGTATGCACAATAAATTATAAATTCTTACAACTTACAATCAACAAAGTAGATTTACATTTGTATTATGTCAAACTGAATAATGATGCGTTGCCATTTGTTGTCTGATTTGTGCATCACGAAAAATAGCAAACATGTTATCATGTGTGCTTATTATACACCACACAAAATAAAACTAACCCGTGGTGCTTTCCCAAAAAGTAGGTTCTTTGTTTTCTGACATAGTAACTGTCCATACCCAGGAACCCTTTCCTTTCTTAGTTCCTAGTGCTACATAAGCATCCAGTCCAAAGCTAAGAAAAATTGACGACAATAGCGTTGCATGGTCTTCTACAGTCTGTTGATTGTTACATATTCGTTTTCAGTTAGTAAAGTTACGATATAACAAAATGACCACTGGTTCGTTTAGTTCTCACCCCGCACTTTGCTGAGAGGGTGGTTTCAATATTTTGCCATCTTTCAGACAAAGCACAACCTCCAGTCCCATTTTGTATTCCCGGTAGTATTTTTTGTTTGGTTGCACGTTCATTTGTGCTATTCTGTACATTACTTAAAACGTTTATGTGATTGCATTTCGTTGTTGGCAGCAAAGCAACAAACCACGCTGCTTGAAATGGTGTAACAAGTAGATCATCAAGTAATATATTCCTTATGAACATCATTAAGGGCCTAAAAGAATGCACAAAATACATTACACAATTAGAAATAAATTGACGTTGAGTATTGTCACATCATTCTTTATGTCAAGTCGTATTGTCGTCACTACATATTGCTTTTACTTACCGGGCCACCATGTTCTCATCATAAGCAAAGAGCCTCACAAGTCGAAACTGGTGATCAGGTCTGATTTCTATGAATTCTTTCCACCATCTCATACTAACGGTCATAATGAGTCTTTCAACATCTTCTTGAATGGCACCATTCTCATTTGCCTTGTCCAAATATGTACTTTCTGAAATTCTTTCGTGAGGCATAGGAATGAGTGTGAACCGTACTCGCAAAATACCCACACAAATATTGTGCTCGGGTCCTAAATAGTTTATAAAAAAATCAAATAGGATTTCTTGCCGAGAATTCTCATTAGTCACTTTCTACCACCCAATAGGGTAATTTAACATTAATATTTATTTCAAACACCTACCAATACCCATTAACTCGAGGGAAAAAAGTTTAAAACCGTTTTCCTTAATAAGAATTGTGCGCCAATCATGTCGACAATATGCTACTGGTAAGCCACCCAAAACAAGATTTACGTCTTCACGGACAACAACAATCCGCAACGGTTCATTAATGTTTAGCAGTTCATTTGCTATACTTCCGTCCAATCCTGAAAATTTAAAATCGTGCGTTTAAACAGCTTAAAACTCTAAATATTATATTTATTTTTCGTAAGAGCCGTTCAGGCAATCAAATTTGGAAATAAATCAAATTTAGACACAAAAGTGTTCACATTGTGTTACATCTCGTGCTTTCAGCCTACGCTAAGGTAATTCATATTTGTGTTGGAGCTGCATGTAAATTCACACGGCTGCATTACATTTACGACTGCGTCCATTAGCAAACACAGTTTGAATTAGAAATTAATCAAGACCATAATAACTAACAATGAGAAAGACAAAAAAACTCTGAATGCAAGAATATTTTATGTGAAAATTTTTGGTGCTGCAAACTGCATTGCAAAATAATATTATGCCGTACAAACATAATGTAAGTTCGTGCATCAAAACATCAGAAAGTACCTTTAAAGCGTCCAATTTCAATCAGGAAGGTTTCCTTAAAATCTGGATCACAGCACGACAACACAGGCTTTGTTGAAAACCGCTGAGATTTATAGAACACATGCAAAACTAGTTTACTGCGAGAATCATCCCCTAAATAGCCAAAATGGTCATCTTGAATGTATGACGATGGGCCTACACTAGGGGTAGACTCTATGCTTTCGCCAAGAAGGAAATCCAAAAACGCTTTTCCACCCTCGATTTGCATTTTCAGGGAGTATTTACCTGTAATTTAAAAAAAAACCGTTACAAGGCCAATAACAACGATGCCCGAACTGAGCTACCTCCCATGTAAAAAAAATAAAAACATTAACTTGCCTGATTTCCTTAATTCTTCATTAATTATGTCACTTTCTGATGAGTCCTCGTAGTTTTTAGTATTCAGGGATGAAGCCTTTAATATGATTTCGTCAGCAGTATTCTCAAGCCGTTTGTCAGCAATCTCACAGTGCCCCATGTTCGCTTCAGTAAGAACCCATTGTGGTCATGATTATAATAATTTAACATTACATTCACCTTTGCACACGAACGGTATGGTGTTAATCTATAAGTCTCAATACCTCGTTGTTGTCCCAAATTTTCAATAAAGCGTTTCATGACTCCTCGTTTGTAAACCTCATTAACAACTTCATCAAGATTGATGTCATTTAAATCTTCCTTGTCATTGCAAATTCGATGCACCATCCTTCGCACTGCCGATGTCATTCCACTCTGTTGAGTACGAATGTGAGATAAATAACAATGATTAATTTTTACTACTTTCCACGCTAACAAAATGCCCCCTCGGATCATTTTTTATTTGTACAGTTAGTATAAAAAGTTGAAATGGAAATAGGATCGAATACAGACATCACAACAATGAAACAGCTACATTTGCATTACTTGACATTCTACATTAAAAAACGCCACACTCCAGCATTTAATTTTAACAACGATCTACAAATAACCTTTTAATTACAGCAGTGACGTGAATGGTTATTTTTATATATAGAGAGTATTTGAGTCGAGTATTTTCAAACATCCACCGATCCACCCATCATACATTACAAAACAATTCCCAGTGAGAATTTCCCACTAGACTCATAAACTCATTTTACTGTTTGACATGCACCACCTCCACCTTTCTGGAGAAATATAAACAACGCTGAGGTACAATAAAAGTAACTCTACACTGCAGGGATGGCGCGATCAGGTAATTTGAATATTGTTTTTGTTATTACATAATGTGATAACAAAAGCCAAATCTAACGTAAATTCTGCCCTTATGTTTTATGCTACCCGGTTTTCTGGCAAACTTCGAAGTGACAGTCGACAATTAAAACTCCTTAATTACGGTTTCTCGTATAGTACGTTGTGTTGTTGTTTGTATAATCCGATGATCGATTACTACGTTGATTCATGATTGTGTGACTGCATTTTTGCAGATTGATACGCAGGTTTTGGTTGTGTAGTGAGTGAGATGAGGTAGAGCAAAAAGGTTTAAATTATTGATTAAAATCTTCTGCACACAAACAACATACCTGCTCCAGTTGCTGTTTCAGTTTTGTCCGTATAACTTCCTCGCAAGCCTCCATATTTATAAATTATTGCAAGTAAACCAAATTTATATTAATTTTGATGTACAACATCAATAAATAATTGCTAACAATTCTCACAACACTAATTCTGTTTTACACCTCACTAGAGAGTCAGCAGTGACGTGCCTACTATTCAGTTTTAATCAGGCGGATGTAAGTACAAAATGCCGTACGCCAATCAACCGTCGATTCATATCCGGGAGCTTACCGGGGAAAATGTCAAGTTTCAGATAGAGGATACTGATATGAGGTACGGAAACTTCATTACCATGACAACAATACTCTAACATCACATTTCTCATGGTGTCCTCTAGTGTTCCAGTTCTCGCATTTCAGTGACTCACATTCAACACCATTTTACGATGCTGACTGAAACTAAAATCACTAAAATGCATAAAATCTGTAAAGTACATAGGCGGTTAGGCTTGCCATTTTCGTTTTTTTTATTTATTAGAAACTCGAAGTGTTGCAGAAAGGGCACTAAAGCTAAATCCCTTTCAATTTGATTTCTGACAAAACGGATAGACCACCAAATTTTTGCAATTACGTTCTATCACCACCTTGCTGTTTATTTTAATGCAAAATTTTATGTGGTTTGACTGCTGTTAGTACTATTGCAAATTTTCCAAATTTCTTTCATTTCACTATGATCATACGATTTAATCAAGTACTGGCATTTATACATAATAATTTTGTTTTTGTTGACATTGGTTTACTATTCTCTAAAATGGTTCTATATAACTTATACAAATACTACATATTTACGCTTTTTTTAGTGTTGCAAACAGCGTCCGGAGAATCATGATTGCAGAAACGGTAAGTTTCCATTTGACTTCCTCAAATACACCCAGTGATAATTTAATTGTTTTAATCAATTTATTATTTATTACATTGCAGCCTACGATGGCTATAGATTGGGTACAGTTCGAAGCAAATTCAACCGTTCTTAGCGATGAATTCATAGCTCACCGAATTGGAATGATACCTTTAACATCCGATGATGTTGTTGAGGGCATGAAGTACACTAGGGTAAGCAAAATTTCATTTGCAAAGTTTGTGGCGACGGGAGGAAGCTAATCTGCTAGTTAAACTGAAATACTTTAGTCAAAATTTTATAATTTATCAAACATTTTGTTCGGCTGCCATGATGTCTGTTATGATTTACATTCAGTTTCCAAGATTTCCTTTGCATTAGATTCAATTATGTTAACAACCTGTTGGAATGATAATAGTTTTCCAGGGGGTAGTTTTTTCTTTTTCTTTCGAAACGCCCTTCGCAGGCTTACCCTTAGCTTGCGTCTCCTAATTTCGAGCTGTTTGTTGTATTTATTTCTACGAACTATTTCAAAAACTAAGACTATCAGAGCCGTGATTGTTCCCAAAATTAATATAAAAAATGCAGCATATAGGTTTGTCATAACCAAAGGTTTGGGCCCAGGATTTTCACTCTTAAAGTTTGCATTTAAATCAAAGACTTCTTGGGCTGAATTTGAGGTTTGTGCATTTGCTCGTATGTCTTTTGCAATGCTTACCTGATAATCATTTAAATACTTGTCCGCGAGTCCCATTTCGTAAATAGGAAAACTGGCTTTATCAAAGGCTGGGAGCCAAGGGGCATATTTGGGGAGTACCCATGCTGAACCTACAGGAGCGGATACAAAGTCGGAAATATGAAGTTGATGTCGAAGTTTCCAATAACGTATCTCCATCATGTAATCTATGTAGGCGCGATATATAATGCATGTAAACCTGTCCCGAAATGTGCGATCAAGACAGGTGTATTTATCATTATAAACTGTCATTTTCTCTCCAATATTTCTAATATACGGAAGAGGAGATTTGGTGATAAAAACAAATGCAATTCCCCCTAAATGTTTCATGCCCCACTTATAAGAACTTGCAATCAGTTCCAGAAACGAGCTGGGTGGCACCTCAATAGTGGGAAAGGTCAAGAAAGTGAATAGCTTTGATTTGTAAGCTGTCGTGATGATCATGGCGAAGAACATCCAAAATGTAATGAACATTCGTGATGGCACAGAGTTTGTTGAAAAGGGTGGACCTACAAAGAAATTGAAAATAGACAGACTGTAAACATAATATTAATCGCGGATGATTAATTACACAAGCGGCTAATGTATCTTCTATTGTTGGTCTAACCTTGTTCCAGCAAATTCCCAACAGTTATGTAGAAGGCTTTGTAATTTGTCATAAATTCTGCTTTCACTTTGTCCATTATATCGATTTTCTTGCTTCCTTGCATTGATAGAGGAATTTCGTATTTAAGGGATGAATTGTGAATCCATTTTGATAGAAAGAATGTTATGATACATGAAACGACGAAAGCAATCCAAGCATTTGTTTTGAAAGGATAAAATATTGCCTGCCATTCAAAATTAGGTTTTGGTTTGGTTGATACCAGAACCAGAAACGCATAAAACACTGATACAGTGACATCAACAATTTGGTAACGATCATATGAGGTAGCTACACTTAGCCCGATATCAGCTCGATCATATAAAATTTCCCCCATTATGCCGTTCCAGGTTCCGTTGGGAAGTTTAATTCCCGTTAATGGAGATCTGTAGAGGACATATGAGAAGTTAAAGTGTTGTGCAATGCTTTTTAAAATGGGAGCATGTTGTCCATATATTTCATTTTTCCCTGGATCAGATTTGGAAGGAAGAATTAGTACAAGTGGAGGTGCGGGGGGAGCAACAACTCTCATTGTTGCTCCCATAAAGTTTTTTGTTCCATCTGGAAAGATGTCGTCTCTTCCATTGACATCAAGTACTGACACAAACTTGTTCTCTGCTGAAATGACTGGTCTTCCATTGGAACAGAAGTGGCAGTAGACTTGAATTTGGAACTGAATACACGGCTTGTTCTTGTCGACGATTAGCTGTAAGAGCATTCGACGCTGGAAATTTTTTAACTGTGGAGACATGATGAATGCTTTGCCTACTTCATATGTATCGAATTCTGATATCATCAGGTAGGAATACGTTGCAGTAACTTGTAAAGCTTTAATTCGAAAGGTGTCCAAAATATTGTCAAAGAGGGCAGTATTATATCCAGCCAATGATATACAATAAACTATACACTGTTCATTATGCTGTACCAAGAGGCTATATCTCGAGGGTTTTTCCAAATTATTTCTTACCCTTTCGTGGTCCGGGCTATTATAATTAATTTGAATTGATGGAATTTTCCTATAAAATGAGATAAAATTCATATTTGTCTGAAAAGCGTACACTGAGTAAAATATCGTGTGTCGTCACACATTGCCCCAATAAACTTTATAAGAATACTTACGTGTCCGGTTTACTGAATACCACATTTGCCTGGTTCCTCGATTTTATGACAAAGCAGCCATCAAAATGGTCTTCAATTATTTGATTTGTAAGTTTTGATTGTAAAACTGCATTGTGAAGGAAGCTTGTGTGTGAAGAAAATGTTAGATGTTTTTCCAGAAAAATTGTATACATGAAATAATGAGAAAACAAACAGATCGAAAAAGTTGATTTTCTTAAACCCATCTTGTATGCAAAATGAATAATTTGATTGTCCCAGAGTGATATTGAAAAGCAACGACTATCTCACTGGGAGAAGAAATAACGACTACGTCAGTGTGTAGCACAACATTTTTGGTTTTAAACGTACACAAAAACTGGGCTACTGTTCTCCAGAGTAGAGTGCAGTGGGACATTATCTCAACAGGCTTAATTTTGTAAAATTATCTTGTCATTACAGGAATGTGAGTGCGAAGATTTTTGTGTAAGCTGTAGCGTGGAATTTGAATTGCATGTCCAATGTCAAGATGACCAGACACGACAAGTGACATCAGCAGATTTAAGGAGTAGTGATCCTAGAGTTGTTCCCGTAACTTCTAAAGGAAAGGATGAAGATGCCCCCGAATATGAACAGCAGGAAGGTTTGCTAAAATTGAAGTACACTCTTCATTTGCCAACATTATATTGTTGACGAGAGCGGAAAACATTTGTTTTAATATATTTTACAAAAACATTAAAATAAAAAATTGCGTCTTCACAATTATTCTGATAATCAGAAAAATAATCTTTTTTTGTTACAGATCAAGCCCCATATAACTGGGAGGCGAAACCAAACAAATTTCATTACAACGTGGAAGCTAGTGGCGCATTGCGACCTGAAAATATTGTTCTAATGGGTATTGCAGCTCTTAAAAAGAAACTATCCGATCTGTTGACACAATTGACAACTGAAATGCATGGTGAAATGCTTCCCGGGAACTAAAACACATATGCGTTGTTTTATGCATGCATAGCATGGTAGGCAGTGGCTCATACAAGTAAAATATGAATACGTATTTATCAGTTCGAATGGCTTGATTTATTATAGGGAGGTATAAAAAACATTTTAAATACTTTTTTATGAGTTATATAGTTTCATTCCGTATTTTAGATTGCTATTTACTGTATTGATTTTAAAGATTATTGATTTTAGCACCCTTACTTAGAGCAACTCTTGTCAAACGTATAGAGAACATTACGAGATACTTTGGAATAAATAAATAAATGCCGCGTAATGACGCTGCGCTTTGTAAATTAAAAGTAAAAACGTCAAATACATAGAAATAAATAAATAATATAAATTATGCATTTAAGTCTAAAGGTAGCTGTGATTTTCAGCAGAGTCGGAATCCATCAACAACGGGGACGATTTATGTGGGGACCGTTGAATAGGCTGATAGTATTTATCACCAAATTTTTTACAGTCATTGGTTGTGCATCTCCATATTCCCGATCTAGAAAACACGAAAAGTTTTGCAATTTTGAAAGAACGTTTAGTCTTACACATTTATGCCTTTGTATAAACCAATATGGCTATCAAACCTGCACGAGCATATGTTGCACTCAACACTTTTGACATCTTCTTCCGTTTGACAGGCTTCCACTGAAATGGTTACAAAATCATAAATAAATGATGTATCTTCAAGTGCGAGAGCATGTCGTGTTTGGCACGTAAATAAACCTTACATTTGATGGCATTTGTTGTCTTCAATGGAGGGGAAACTGACGGACATTCAAAGTCAGTACATGCCCAAGAATTTTCATGACAGACACATTGATTGCATCCGGATTTTTTCGTGTCACCTTCCATACAGTCATCTAAATTTCATAAACGTATATCGTATTCTGTTTTAGTTTCTATTCTATTTTTGCATTCGGTGGCTTGTGACAATTTTTGCAGAAAAATGGGCACGGTGATAAACGATTTCTTGATAGCAGCTACAGTTGCATGAAAATAATTTGTTATCTAAACTGAGCAATTTCCGTGCCCACTGTGACTGCATCTCAAAAATATGGAGGTATTTTATCTACAAAATACAGGTTGCATGTAGAAAGTTCTAAATTACACATGTAAATATGCGAGCAATACAGGTATAATTGACGTACGTTACGTACATCTGTGAGGTAGACGACTTTATGTACCTATGCTCAGTAGGTTGTCTAAATGCATTATTATTTGTAACCTAACTCCTTTCTAAAGGTTTGATTGTAGCTCTTCTTTAATAGTCAATGGCATTAATAAGTAAACCTGTGTTCTATAATTACCATCTATTCCCATATTTTCTTTGAGGGTGTCAGCTTTCTTGATAAATTCTGCTCCGTGAAAGCTAGCTTTCTCTCGAAGAGACATGGGAATGCAAGACATTTTCGTGCAAGCCCATTTTCCCAACGCACAAATACATTGATTACAATCAACCGGTTTTGTACGTCCATCAATACAAGAGAAGTCTGTTGACGGTTCCTCTTCTCCGGAAAGAGTGTCATTTACACCAACATCACCTATGTCAGCCTCAGAGCTGAAGTACTCCCCGTATAATACATTACCAGCTTCATCAACACCACCAATTTGATCCTTCTTTTTGTTGTAATTCAGAGAACCCTTTTTCTTTCCAGAATTTTTCGATTTGGGAGGTGATGGCACTTCTGGTTCTCCACAGTCCTTCTTGGAGCAAACGTATTGAGAGTTGACACAAACACACGAGTTACAGGATACCCTCATTACATCACCCTCATCACAACCTAAATGCCATGTTAATATTCAAAATGAAAATATTCCTTAATTTATAATGGTGTTTCCGTCAATATGTGTAGTTTTGGAACTGCATTTCCCTGCCGGGATCTTCTTAAAAGTGTATCGATTTCTGACTAACCGTCATCCATTTGATCATCTTCCTCCTCCTCTACATCATCCTCTTCCAGGTCAGACTTTAACCAATGGGAATTACTCTTGACAATGGTTTGTATAGGGAACAAAGTTGTTGCCTCAACTTCCCCTTCTTCCGGATCTCTTACTTCTTGGCTATACTCTAGAGAATCTGAAGAAACAGCAGCAGCCCTGAAGCTTTCAGCCTCTAGTGCTGTTCGTGATGACCATATCAAATCTTGAATCAAACGGTTAATGATTACAGTAAAATTAGGTCTCTTGGATGTGTATAAAATCATACCTTCCCCGAGGTCAATTCGGTAAGAAGGTCCATCTGCTCTTTCTCCTGACTCGACAGAGCCAGATAGAGCATCTTGTATTGCTGCAAATTGATTTCTGTAATGTTTCAGAGTTGCTTGTTTTTCTGAATTTCTCTTTATACTGTCTCGAACAGTCCTACCTAAAGGTCAATTTCACAGCACAATCAGACAAATCAACATAAATTTTGTTTCAAAATGAACTCATTAATAACTATATTAGAAAACAATATTTCCCAGTCAATGCCGTAAATTTTACTAGAATTCTACAAATTCTTACAAGAGACGGTGACGACGAAGAAAAATAGGAGAAAGATGAGAATTTCTGAACGTTGCATCTCGCATGTAATAAATTCAAATACAACAATGACAAATACACTCACAGGCAGATATAAAATCACCTCACACTGCGAAATCTGTCTGATGCTTGTAGACTAAAGGAGTACAAGCCTTCAACTGACTGGCGATTAAAATGACACCTACAAAACCTTGCAAAAGATGAGAGTGAAAATAAACGTATTTTAAAAAAAAAAATATTTTTTTTTGGCTGAATGAACGCTGTTTTTTCTATAATAAATAAAGAACTGCGGTCATTCAAGGATGTGTTATTATGATCTGCGCCTTGATGATAAATGATAATTAAATAGAACAACTTGGCGGCAAGGGTTATATGTTTTTGTCACTTGCTTTCTTCACGTCGCTCCACTCTCTGACGAGTCAAGTGATATTTTTTGGTGTGCGACGACGTTACATGCACATGCCAAATGTGACGCGAAATCGTTTATGAATTACTTTTTTAAATTATAAACTTGTTTTTTTATCATAACATACTAACAATGTACTAACGATAGCGTTGCGTGAAAATTGATTCTCGTTAGCTTATATTACAGCTCCTATCATCATTTTCAGTTTTCAGTCAACCCAGTAGAAAGAAGAGGCCAGTTTTAAAATACTCGTCAACGCTAGTTAAAGAAGTCACACACCTTTATATCATGCATGCAGCGTCGGTACAACACTAGCAGTATTGTGTATTGCATTGTAGCAAACCTGTTCCTTAGCTTTGTCGAAGCCTTTTTTTTCTTTTGCAGTAATTTTGTGCGTATGCTCTGTTGCAAACGACAGTCGACAAGGTGTAATCGCAATTTCTCATCGCAATCAAGTCTTGCTTGACAAAGAACAAAAGTGCATTTCTGGCAATTGAAACCCAAACTAAACCTAGATAAACGGCATAACCATCTAATTACCAACCTTGATTATCAAAATCATCACACATGACTACATGACGAAAAGTATACCATTTTACTTCCTTTCGGCTTAGCTGAAGGCAGTAAAGAAGCTCTCCTGGTAAGTTTACAGTAAAAAATCAGCCAGATAATATGCAATTTAAAACAACAGCAATAGCACAACACGTTTTATTCAACGTTATTATATGATGAAAATTTTGTGTATGTTCCTCTTCTTCAAGGAAAAGAAAGAAACGAACATTAAAATGAACATGAAAGTCGTATTCCTTTCAAATACAGCAATAACACCGCCCTTGCGGTGTGCAATAAGTATTTTAAGTGGTTATCGTGGTAGAAAACATTAACTTGTAGTAGCGTCTTCCCTCACAATCAGTCAATTTAGACAGGCTACAAAGTATATATCCTAACTAGTTGTGTCACAAATATAAAGCTAGCCAATAAACTTCTTATTTTTTTCTCAGCTCAGAACTAACAACAACCGTTGTTGTAATGGCAGAAAAAATATGAGTTTCACATCATTTTATGGCAAGCGGATTTATTGCTGTGTGCTGACTGCACCAACATCACGAGTCATGACGCAGCAATGTTCTAACATATGTAGGTAAACGAACATGGCGTCCTAAATCAGTATTAATATGAAATGATGCACGTAAGTATATCGGTATAAGATTGTGTATAAAATACAAAATCGGCCAAGTTTTAGGTAATATTTAGAAGTTGCAGGGAATAATTTGTAAAATAGACTGTCAACTGTATAGCAGAGTGGTAGAGATTATAGAAGAGAAAGTAATGGTGAATTTTCATTAAATAAATATAAAAAATATTACAATTTGCATGTTGTAATCAGAAAGTTGTACTTGAAAGTAAATTAATCACTTTAAAGAGGAGTTGTATCTATCAACGTTTTCATTCCAGAACCTCAGCACCATTTTCATTTACATGATTAATCGAATATGGCTATAGGAACATAAACATACAGTTTTTTGGGGTTATGTATCAATGTATGCCTACACCAAGTTTAGCCCGGGTTGTTTGGTGGTTGACCCATCTACGGGTGCCAAAGTTTTAAATTGTTTATTGTGTCGTATCCTAGTGCCTGTGCACCAAGAACGTAACGGAAAAACATCGGTTTTTTGGACCCCGACCCCCCTCTGTCACACTTTTTCAACATGGGGTAAATGGACACGTTAACATTGTTGTCACGGTGCCCTTAGACCCCCTCCCCCACCCTACCTGCATTACGTTCTTTATGCACAGGTCCCAGGAGTAGGCACTGAAAAGGGGAAAACTTTCCGTATAAAAAACGCACGGTTTATTACGCCGTCAACATGAACCACCACTTTTACAATGGTAGGAATCCAAAAAAGAGGTACGATGGGTCACTTCACCCCTATGGACTCGACACTTAATAATGCACAATGGTTAAAATTATTTCTGAAATTATTTTCTGAAGCTGGCGATTTTCTGTCCTTCTATACAAAAAGTATCGAGGAACAATCTTCACAAATTTATTCAGGAAGATGATCCATGAAGACCCATAGTCTTAATTTCTAACTTAGATCTCGAATCGAATCCTAGCCATCTCCCCTTTGTTCTAAAAATCCATTAAGTTTTTGCTGAAGATGCAGAACTACAATTCGCAATTTACAATGTAAGTGGAAACGTATAAGTGGGGATGAACTGGATCGGACCACAATAGAATTTGTGTCACCTCACTTCATTCTATTTTCTCATATCGATCGACCTAGGTCTTACGGGTGAACATTTGACATTTTTTCGTGTTGCTTTTTTATCGACATTTTTAATGCACATGCTTTTACACCCACCCAGATAAACTCAGTGCACTGCAGTGTCAAAATTAAAATGGCAATAATGGAATCGACAATCATGAATACGCATAGGCATCACATACAACATATAGACTACAGACGTGCAATCATAATCACTATCATATCATCTTTTCATCGTCATTTTATTCTCTTTTTCTACCCGATAAAAAGATTTCTACTTCACCCACCACTCAACTAATGCCAATCTACGCATAATACTTAACCATCGTTTTATTCGTTTTAACAACTACGTATTTCTTCATAAAAAACAAGCTCTTAGATGGCTCATTTTGCTCAGCATCCTGCTAGATGTCTTGGCATACCATCTATCTTCTTTTTTCTGACTAAAATGCTACGAAAGTTGGTGACGTTGGATTTAAAAAGTGTATTTATGGATGGATGGGGATGGAGTGCGGTAGTAGTAGTAGTGAACGACAGTGCAGTAGTGGATGAAATGGAATAATTTGGAGTATTTACATGGACAAGACTACCCCACACACTGTGATGATGATGAATAAAAATGGACAAAAACGAACATAATATCAGAATACCAGTAGTAGAGAATGAAAAGTAGCATTTCAAAAATTATACCATACCTGTATTGCCTATGCTAGTTGCTGGCTAGTATTATCATTATCCTTTTTTGCTGTGTTGATACCATGCATAGGCATAATATGCCTTACAACTTACAACACGAACTAGTGTAGTTCTAACGATAAGTTCCAAGTAAGAAAGAACTTTTAATAACCTACATAACCTACCTATATGTAATGTATTATATACCTTGCCTTTTGTAAACGAAAGAGTACTACTCGGGAAAAAACGACACGATTCTTGCAGTTCACTGACGAGGGAACAGACCTTCTGATAGCAGACCAAACCGTTCAAAACTTGTCATAGTATACGTAATAAAAAACGCTGAATTCGTTAGAAACAATTTTATTCCCGAATAGAAACTCGTAGGACTTTACTATGATTCAATTACTGCGCGCGAGTATTAAATTAAACAAGCAAGTATACGGCTACAGCGTAGTTGCATAATTCTGTTAAAGGCGAGCTATATGGATAAAATTGATTAATTTTTATTACTGTTTTATTCATATTTCTGATTATTTGAATGGATTTATAAGCTTGTGATGTATTCAGTTAAAACCAGCAAAAAATTAAAAGCTCAAGTTCGTTCATCAGATGTATACTGACCCTTTAGTTCTTTTTACTGATCCAGACATCGTACTTAAAAGCTCTCCTAGGTAGCCGTTGCCGTCTAGACAAGTAATGCTTATCCATTACAAATTATTGTTTTTCATTCGGAATCTGCGGTAGTGTTTATGTTCATGTGTGGTACTGTGACATAGAATAGGCATGACAGAACAATTTGGCACCAATTGATTTAACTGCGTCAAACATGCATATGGACGGCTCCTTTGATGAAAGCACATGGTGAATGACGTAGGACGGAGCATCAAAACGCACTCGTGATGAAACAAATTGAAACTACAAAAACACTTTCAAAACCTTACAAATGCACGGCTCTTTTGACCTTTAACACAGTGAAATATGATAAAATCATGAGAGGTAACCACGGTCAGCTACTGCAATAGTATTGCCAATTGATTGTCTGCCATTTCTTTCTTGAAAGATTGCACATTTTAAAATTCTGTTTCCGGCAATGGATAGGTGTAAATTTTCCTTGGATAGCCGTGTTAATGATTAAAAATTGTTTTGTCCATGCCTCCAAAACCTTAATTCCGAATGGGATGTCGTTTTCTACATTATTTTTCAGTGACAAGGGATATAATAAATTTAAAAGTGTCAAACATTTTGGTGTGCTAAGGCATGTTCCCTCGTGAGTGAGTTTACCTCATTTACAGCTCCAATCTCAACTGATTTGTCGATCTCTGTTTTTTTGTAAAGGTATCGCGAAATGCACAACTCATTGAGTGTGTGTGCGCGCACGTATTATATATGTTAAAAGTAAGGAAGGTAAGGACTGACTAGACAAGACACACTGCCACTGCACTGCTCGTACACTGCTACTACTACTGGTAGTGTTGTTGGTGCGAGGACAAAATATTATTGATGTGTGGGATCTCTCTAGGATAAATTTTTCTTATAAAAGAATCATAAAACTAAATCCTTTTCAAAAGTTTAAACGTAAAATTATTAGTAATATTGTTGAATGTTAAGAAGATAACCAATAATAATTTCACCTTCACACCAGAAATATTACGTTAAACAAGTACAAACCCGTGGACTTTTGATTTTCTGCACTTTCGTATAACATATAAAAACAGGACTTATCGATCGCGTATTTTTCAATTTAGTTGCTGTATTTGTTCTTAATAGTAGTTGTCTATTTGTCAGTCATGATGATATCTACCTGAGGTGAGGTGCGACTATTAATACTATTATTTAATCCATTAAGGTGAGTGGAGCACATGACATAAACTACAGCGATAGATATATAGTAAATTGTGGGAAATGGAAAAATGATAAAGAAATATTAAAGTCTGGACAACAATCAATGATTTGATTTGAGAGAGAAACAGATTTGAATAGATTTTGTGTAAATAACTGTTGTAATATTATCTTAGTGTGAGGAACGGCGTCACGAGTCACGACACAATCCAGTATTACATAGCGCAAAGTTCATTATTTTACGATTGACGGTGTATCCAAAGATAATTAAACAATGGCTGCAAGAGGAGGCACTGATTCAAGGTTATATGAAACTCTGGGTGTACCGAGAACTGCATCAGACTCAGAAATTAAACGAGTAAGTTTTACCTAAGTAAAGTTTTTGTACGTATTTTCCCATTCGTATTCATTTGTATAGTTTTAATAGTTGATTTTTTAGTATTCGATTAAATTCAAACTATAAGCATGTTTTTGCTCCTGAATGCCACGTAGGCTTAACTGTCAACTGTTTTGTCACTGACAAATTGTCCCATTGTCCGTCATATGATGATGTATTTATGACTTGTTGATGAAAAAATTAATATTTACGAAGCATGAGCTGACTTTAAATCTATATTGTTTTTAGGCATATCATAAGCTAGCCAAGGAATTTCACCCTGACAAAAATCCAGATGCAGGCGACAGGTTTAAGGAGATTTCCTTCGCTTATGATGTACTGTCAGATCAGAAGAAGCGCGACGTCTATGATCGATATGGATTAAAAGGTTTACAAGAAGGAGCAGGCAGCCGAGAGGATATGTTCAGTGGATTTGGAGGTGATATATTCTCAGAATTTTTTGGTGGCGCTGGCATGTTCTTTGGTGGCGGTGGGGGGCATAGCAGAACTCGTAAAGGAGAGGACACGTTGAAAGCACTGAAGTAAGATCTTTTGACTTTTTTATTCATCAGATATTTATCGATATGGATTAAAAGGTTTACAAGAAGGAGCAGGCAGCCGAGAGGATATGTTCAGTGGATTAGGAGGTGATATATTCTCAGAATTTTTTGGTGGCGCTGGAATGTTCTTTGGTGGCGGTGGAGGGCATAGCAGAACTCGTAAAGGAGAGGACACGTTGAAAGCACTGAAGTAAGAAGATCTTTTGACTTTTTTTATTCATCAGATATTAATTTAAATTATTTGATTTCCTTTGAATTTGTCGATAAGAAAATTTCTAGAGTTGCTTTAAAAATTTAAAAAGAATCCAAATATTGTAAATTGTAATACACCTATTCTCTGTGAGTGCATTATCTCTAATGGATTACTACTTCTGTTTTTCTTTCAGAGTGACCCTGGAAGACCTATACAATGGAAAGTCCGTCAAAATAAAACATACCAGAAATGCTGTTTGCGGTGAATGCGTTGGGTACACCAAGCGATATTCATTCATATAGACTTTTCAAATTATTTGAATCAAATAATTTGCCACGGTTGAAATTTGGACGTTATGAACATCTTACAATTTTGTTCCGTTGCTTAATATTTTACTAGTTCTGGAACTCAGAGTGGTAAATCGGCTAAACCATGTCAAGACTGCAGAGGAGCCGGCCTGAAGATGCAATATCGTCAGTTGGGACCTGGATTAGTTCAACAAATCCAAACTGTTTGTCATAAGTGCAGTGGCCAAGGAAATGTAATAGCGGATAAGGACAAGTGTAAGACCTGTGATGGAAAGAAAGTCGCACAGGACATGAAGGAAATAGAAGTTCATGTTGACAAAGGGATGACTCACGGAATGAAGATAAC
>JAHZNB010003024.1:0-16404 GCA_027744295.1 Callyntrura guangdongensis | reverse complement strand
GAAGTAATTTGTCAAAATATATCTTGACGCGATCCAGATATGGTTGATAATTAGTTCGAACTTTCATGTCAGGATCCCGTTGCAACCAACTGCACCCCAAGAATTTGTCGTTATGATTATGATCGTACAAACAGAAGGATAATTATGCATAGCAATTGAAAAAGCACCTTGGAAGGCCTCCAAACTCCCACTCTGTGCAAATATACGGACCCGGCCGAAATAATACCAGCAAATCTTCCTCCTGTGCAATCTGCAAATATCGCCGCACATCCAAAAACATGGACATGTCATTCTTCCCCTCTCCAAAATCAAATTCCCCCTGTTTTGGTTCATGAAGCTGCCACGGCACGTACGTTTCTACAGTATTGGCGCCCATTGCACGTAGTTTCTTCATTCTATCTCGCCAGAGATCGGGATGAATTCGAAAATAGTGCATGGCACCAGAAATAATTTTCAACTTTTTCCCATTTAACCTGAAATTCATTAATGAGGAAAAAACCCTTCAACAACGAAAAATTGAAAGTGTTAACTTTTTCAATGCCACAATGTAGTACAATGTACATACATGAATCCATCTGCTTCCGCCGTGAGACCTTGAACGTTTTCAGAAGAGTTTCTAAAATATTCGTAGACCATTGGCAGGTCTTTATTGTCTTTTTTGAAGTAGTGGACCTTACTTTTCCTCATGGTTGCGGAATTTAACGGAACAGTAGCCTGCACAGAACAACATGAAATAACCAATGACCAGTGTTGTTGTTACATTACCAACCTTTTCTCAGGAAAAGGAAAAAACGTTCGAAGAATTGTTGACATTTATTCAATTTTCGCAGATTTGGCACTCACCATCAAAATCCCACCCACTGCCACAAAAGTTACAAGGAGAGTTTTAGTGTACATCCTGCTCCAGCTCTTGTATGGACAGGGTCACGAATGCAAAAGTCGTAAATCAATGAAAAAATAAATCGCTACAATTTTTTTGTATCCACACTTGCAGTGCTTTCAGGTAATTACAATCAGCGACAAAGACAAGTCCGCCAGACACGATGCTGCCTCTTAAACCTCCACTTTAAAACAGGGACAACCCATCCATGATCCAGGCCAACGATTTTGTTGTTTAAAGTATAAATCATCATCGTCATGTACATATCATTTAAAGGAGTATCACGTATTTTTCATAGCTACTCAGAAGAATCGCACAGACACATCACCAGCTCCTGTTTTGTTAACAACAAGTAGGAATTTCTTTATCTTTAAATGGTAATGGCGACATCCATTTTTTCCTCTCTCTCTCTCCTCCTAAAGATATTTCTGTTGGGATCCACCTAATATCATTTCATTAGAGCTGTAACTGTGTGACTCTGACATCGTTTCTTGACAGGGCTGAAACTGGTGAGCAACAAAACACTCAAAAAAATTATCGCTCCTGTACTTTCGACAGTCCACATACAAACAAGTCACACACTCACAAGTAAGTAGTCACAAGTAAAAAAGAACATTCATCGTGGCATATAGCAAGGCAAAAAAAAAAATATTGATCCTCTAGAGACACTGTTGTTGTTATTGTTTGTCCAATGCAGTGGTTACATATATCGAGGTGGATGATAAAAAAGATAAAAAACACTGCATATTCTTTTTTTACTGACGATGTAATCAATATATCGTATTCCTATAGTATGCAAAATCATCACTTTTTACTAAAGGGGATAATAGGTATAACTTATCAAAAATATCACAAAAATGGATTATAATATAGGTAACTTTGTTTTGCGAACAAATCGCCACTGAAGAGTTACACGCTTAAAGATTACACACTTGTCTAAGGTCACTTTGAAAATAATTTTGGATAAACATGACACATCCAACATCGATTTGTATTTAGCTGGCAATGATCTCCTTATATAAGTATGAGCAGGGATGTTTTACGGTATCAGTCCACGCCACGCGAATGACCTGGATACACCCCGTAATTAATGTATGATCAAAACGGCATTGACATAATTTGTAGAGATAAATGAGTCTAATTATTGCACAGGTTAAGAATAGTTGTACAAAGGTAATGTAAGTACCAAAAATGGGATGGTGTGCTCTGTATTAAGCAAATATTTTTTACTGATTTTTACCGACTTGTTCCTTCAGTTCAGATGTGTAAAAGGTGCCGTTTATAACCCAACTCACTTTTTTACACAAGAAAATAAAAAGTGTAACAAAAATACAGCATGTGTGTTTTGTTTTATTGATTGTCGCTTCATCCCTAGTAAGTGATCATGAATATTTAAAACCACTCTTGTTCGTATGACTCTGTTCCAGTTGAAACTAGGGTACAAAAATATGTACATAAATGTATGTGCATATGTAAAAATGCCCACAAAAACAATGCATTACTAAAGAATTTAAACAAAGGCTCACGTTATGTTGTATCTAAAAGATAGTAAATACACTAGAGACACTTTTAACATTAGACTTGTTGATATAAACGCTCCGACTTTGTAGGCACACTTCACTCACACTCACAGAGATCACTTGCGTCAATTATCCAATCTGTAGACTCCGTATGCTGTACCTTTTTTACTCAAGCAAGAGTGATTATATTTNTTGTTGATATAAACGCTCCGACTTTGTAGGCACACTTCACTCACACTCACAGAGATCACTTGCGTCAATTATCCAATCTGTAGACTCCGTATGCTGTACCTTTTTTACTCAAGCAAGAGTGATTATATTTACATAGTATTTGCATTTTGGGTTTTCATGCGCCGTCAAAACAAGGAAATCTTGAGGGTTTTTTTCGTGTATAGCCCAGAGCAAAGCACCTGCATCGATATTGATAGTTGTAATTAGTAGTTATTGACTGGTCTAAAAGTATTCCAAGACACACTTGAGTAAACACGTGTCGCAGAAACGGCTGAACAAAAAATAGCATCCATTCCATATCACAGACGCTGAAGTGTCTGCTGATCTGAGCCTGAAGCAAGACATTAATTTATGGTCCTCCTCCCTGTGTGAAACTAAGCTGCAAAACAATATTATGCAGGATTCTACCACCGCATGGGCATCAAAATAAGAAAGGCTCTGCATTTACTTCAGTAAAAAATGACAATATGTGTCGCTAAAACCAGTAGTTGCTGGTTTGCGATTTTTTCTTCACTCTTGTTCAATTTCAAATGGCATTTCACCTGCTCTTTTGTATCAAAGTCAAAGGAAAGTGGTTTTTACTTGTAAGTGAAACTTCACATCCATTCTGCCCATAGACTGATATCACATCTGCATTCTGCATTGTATTTTTTTATTCTTGAGATAATATTTATGCCAGTGACTGGTAGTAGCCAGTTATCACCTGCATATAACGTAGGTATACTGCAGCAAGAGTGCGTTTCGCCCTTTTAAAAATGCGTAATATTTTTCAAAATGTACGAATATAAAATCTAATGAATTTTCCAAAGATAATTTAAATACATGTTAACATCTTTTAATGCAATAAAGCTTTATTTGAGAACTTAAGTTTATGAAAGAAATCGGAACGCACACAGTATCTGAATTCTTGTCTTTTTTACAATCTTCAGTATTCATACTGAAGGTTGACTACCTGACCTACTAATAATGCACTGCTGCAGTTATACGTCGATAGTATTATTATAATTATTATAAGGTTTGAAGAAGGGCAAATCCCGAAATCTGTATTCTTTTATTAATATTCGATAAACAATTGCTTATCTGCAATGCAAATCTGAAAAAAATCTCTGATTTTCCAGATGGATTGCTAGAGCAAAATTAAAATGATTTGATACTCGCTTTACAAGTATAATTGATTAATTTTGATATTTTTACTGCTGGAAAGAAGTTGGCAAGAAAATGAAATATTTATGAGTAATATTATAAGTGCTTATAATACGTAAAATTTGATAAAATGGTACACACTTTAAATATTAGATTACTAAAATAACTGGCTAACAAAAACAATAAACAATGTACCCGTAAATGTAATAACAAAATGACAATAAATTCTGTAAGCACCATCTCCGTTTAGAAAATAATTCCTAGAAACACAAAACGATGTAGGTATATACAGTGTTTGTAGTCGTTTTCCTCATATTGTATCTTCATCTTCCATGATTCTTAAGACACCCCACAAGAATGATTAACACAACATCATTTACTAATTATTATTATGATGCCCTCTTGATATTATATAGATTCTTCATAATTTCTCTTTGTTGCATTCCAAACAGGACAATAAATAGTCTCACGTTGCTCCCACAATATAGCATGAGTAATATATAAAGGAGGCAGAAGTGGAAGATTTAGCAAAGCAAATGAGAATAGTTGTACCGCATCCGCATCATCAAAGTAAACTTGTCACACACCACAAAAATAGTAAACATAAACATGCGCTCAAATGTAGAATAATAAAAAAGTTAAAAAAAGTTAATGTAATATTTAAGTTTTATTAAAAGCGACAAAAAGCTGTTAATCACTTATTAGTGTAGTGTAGTGAGTAGTGAGTAGAAGTGAAGCTTAAAATGGTCGACGACGGTGTTGTTCCAAGACAAGTTTGATGACACATGGTTGACGCAACTAGCCGACCAAATGTAAATGCGAGTTGTGAGTTATTTTTATTTTGTCAATAAAATTTTAACGGGCTAATTAGTTAATTACATTTTTATTTGATGAATCCAAACAGCTAAACAGACGATAAAGTCTGAAGCTGAGGTCAGCTAGGTTTTATTAGCGAGATAGCGAGAAAAATAAAAAGGAAAAAAAAATGCATTATATTATGGATTTACGAAAAAAAGGACAAACGCTTTTATCGATTTTTTGAAATTTTTGTATCCAGATTGTGATTGATTTGAATATTCACTCCAAGGATGCATATGTGTCACCTCAACTGATGTCATCTTTAGCATAGGAAATAAGAAGAAACAGGCTACAGGTATGATAATATTACGACGTATGCAAAATCTTTCAAAGCAGCAGGATTGATTAAAAAAATATGACAGCAAAATGATCTCCGTGTAAATCTTATTTATCAATTTATCTTTTCACCATTATTGCAGAAAACCGCGTAGTGGTACACTCGTTTTAATGGCTACAACGATTGTCAGAATTTTAAACTACAGTAGTATAGTAGCTTCCAGACGATCTAACTTCCCATTTCTGCAGTCAAAAGTAGCCTCGGGTTTTAGCTGGGTGCGAAGTAACCAACGGACTAATAACTTTTCCATTAATCGCGTCAGAATGGCATCAGCTAGCAATAATGAAGCTGAAGCTGTGAAAAACGTGGATTCCAATGAGCCAATTAATATTAAAGTTGAACCTGTTAATGATATCATTGTGTCCGATGTATGTACTGTATCATCGTCAGTGGAGCCTCCAAGTATAGAACAAAAAGTTGAAAACGAATCGACATCGTTGGACGCAGTAGCAACAACTAATGCAAATGTCGAAGCCCCTACCGCAGAGAGAAAACCCAGAGTTCAAAAAATTAAAGCAGCGATTTTGTTAAGTTATTCTGGACAAGGTTATTTTGGAATGCAAATGCAAAACGATGGAACGCGCACAATCGAGAACGATATAATGAAGGCATTCTACGACGCCGGAGTAGTTGACAAAGACGGTTTCGAAAAGCCAAAGTCGATTAAATTCCAAAGAGCTGCTAGAACCGACAAAAATGTGTCTGCTGCCAGAAATATCGTATCCGTAATGGTTCCGAAGACATTTGACGTTGATTCTGTTAACAAGCTCCTTCCTGATCAGATTAGACTTATGGATTATCGTCGTGTTACAAAAGGATTTGACTCCAAAAATGCCTGTTGTGCAAGAACGTATTTGTACATGATTCCTACCTTTGCCTTTGCTCCCTTGGAGGAAAAAGTTGTGGAAAGCTACCGTATCACGCCCGAGGTTTTGGAAGGGTTACGCTCAACGTTGAAATTGTACGAGGGGGAAACACATTACGACCATTATAATAGAAAGTTTGGAAGGGATGGTATTCACGAGCCATTGGTTTGGGACAACGTGGCGGACAAAATTGAAAAGTTTTGCCAGGAAAAGATTTACACTAATGTAACACAAACTGAAAATGAGGAGAAGTCTATGTTTAACTGGTTGTCTACTGTTCCGTTCCATACTTACGACATCAGAGACGAAGACAAGAAGGGGTTTGGACCACTTGGTAAAGCGAATCTTTTTGTTAAACGTGAAAGGGGTGAAGCAAGTGATGAAGAATTGGACAACGATGATGAGGATGATGATTTACAGATAAAGAAGCAAAGACTAAATGTTTAAGGGTCATTTTACTTAGTTTGTTTGTATTTAGCCAATCTAATTCCTACCAAGCAAGTGAAGAGTAGCATAGAATTATTATTAGGTTTTAGTTTTAGTGATTACGTTTCTTGTAAGTTCTATTGAACACAAATGTTAAGAGATTTTATGCTATTAAACAGACTTGATTAAGTCCGATTCAATTTTTAAAACAGTTTTCGAAAATCAAAGTTCTTTTTTATTAAACTTTCTGTTGGTTTCTACAAGGATTTTTCTTAAAGATCGTGTTGTATAATTATCTATTCATATATGCAATCATGCAAGGAATATAATCGTTTTAAATATTAATATTATTATGTATGTATTAAAAATGACAGTTCAACAATAACGCGTTTTCTTACACTTTATGCTCATTTAGTACCACAAAAATTGTGTAAGAATCATAATAATAATAACCGTAAAAGCTCCGTTTCCCGATAAACTACATATATTTGCTACTAATTTTGAGAACGAAGGTAAAGGAACTTATAACAATTCTGATGAAGGAAACCTAACGATAAAATGTAAGACACTCCCAATCACAACTGCCCACTGCCCCACTTCCCATTTCATCACTCAAAACTTATAAAAATCAGCATGACGTGAGGTCCTCTAGACGTCTTTTAACTCAGGGGGAAAATTATTGTTGTGGAGGCTGTTGTGGTGGTGGTTGATAGTACGGTTGTTGCGGAGGATAGCCCATAGGTTGTTGAGGATAAGGATAATCTTTAAAAAAAAAAGTTAATAAATTTAATCAGCTTTTTCCTAAAGCTTACCTTCCCTTTTTCTTAAATAATACTGAATAAAAAATTGCGTATACAGTTATAATAACAACTTACTTGATGGTGGAGGATACGTGGCATAAGGGTTGAAAGTAGCAGGCATAGGTGTGTAAGCTGGATAAGGGGCTGCAGGATTTTGAAACGGCATCGGCATGGATTGTGGGTATTGTGATGGATACGGGGGTAATGTTCCAGCCTGTTGTGGCTGGTAGTATGGAGGGGGCGCCGTACCTCCTGGAGGAGGAGCGGCAGCTGAAATGTACTGCGGGGCAGCCGACGGTGGCGCTGCTGCTGTTGGTGGTGGAGGTCGAGGAGGAGGGGCTTGTTGAGTCGACGCTGCGTTGGAAGCTTCCCTTGTTACATCTTTCAATAGTTCTTCTTTTTCAGTTTTCCGAGCAAAGCAAAAGTCTCCAATTTTGTTTTGGAATGCCAGTAACAACTGTAAGATATACATATATTATGATGCATGTATTCTCGTTGCGCGATTGATTAAAAAAGTTGTACTTGTAACTTGTGGCAATATTTAAAAAACTGAATTGGCTAATAAAAATGTAATATACCTGCGTCAAATCGTTGTAAAACTTGGTTCCTTCCTTAAGATTGTTCTGCAGGTCAGTAAATGCATCGTATCCTTCTGCCAATTGTCGCATAGCTTGGTCACGTCGACTAATTGTGTCAGTGCCCGGTTTCCGTCCAAAGTATTCATCACTGTTTTGTTGTATTGCTGCCACCAATCCTTCCTGTCGTTCGACTGAATCCTTTACTTGTTGCTCCAAGGGAGTAAACGCCTTTCCTAGTAGCTCTACAGATATGGCTGGTTCGTTAATAGCACCGTCTTGAGCTAAAGCGTTTAAGAACGGCGATTTTAAGTCAAACGTCAAATTCTTGATGGTTGTTTCCAATGATTCTCGGTGTGTTTTTAAGTTTTCCACATCTCGCATCAACTGCTTCAAATTGGCCTTGGCGCTTTCGGACCCCTGTACTTTATTGGTAGTATCTTGTGGTAGAAAATCCGACACGCCAGCTTCTCCTGCACCCAGTTTTTCTATAGCCAGTTGGTGCGTTGCTAATTTCCCCCTAAAGACAAATGAAATAAACATTACTAAAACACCATTCGTATAACAATATTATGGGACATCTGGTGTGTGTGTGCTTGAAGTTTTACCTAATAACCTCATCCGCAGCTAAAGCATTATTTAAAATCTCTCGGTATCTCGCAGCATTGGTTTTAAATGTTGCATTAAGCTTATCGGAAGGTGTTCTAGTCCATTTTTCTTTCAGTTGTGCTTTTAATTGATTGTCGGATTCCTCTTCTTCTCGTAACATTCTTTCCGCCTACACATATTAATTTAAATTATAATGAGATTACCTTAACGTTATGTAGGAGTGACTAATCTGAATTTTTGTTTGACAATAATTAAATTAGCTTGCCTCATCGAGAATTTCCCTATTTCTCTGAACTAATTCAGGTAAATCATTTACAGCCCTCATTAAAGCTGTAATTCCACCAGCTTCTTGAACTGCAATTGCCTTTTCCTTCAACGAAGCTGGCACGGCGTCTGATCCACCAGACGCGTCCTCTATGGCTGCTGGCAGATTTAGCGAAGCAAGTATTGAGTTCAGTAGTTGTGTCGCTTCCCTCAGTTGCGCGATTTTTGAATTAGTCATTTCTGATTTTCGTACATCACAAGCTGCCATAGCTTGGTGAATTGCAACAGGAACCATGTCGTCAAATCTGTACCATTATATATATTTTTTGATTCATGCTACTCTTTGTTAACGAAATTTTTTAATCAACATTTAGAAACACTTACAAGTCCTTGAAATTGGTGCTCATTTTGTCAGCAACTGGTGTTAACTTGGCTAATCTCGCAGAGGCAACTTTATCGATAGGTTGAAGAAGAGATGACTCGGGGACTCTTTCGTGGTAAATGAAATCGTTATCCTTTTTGGCTTCTGCCAACAGTCTATTAGCCTTTTTAACGTAATCGTCAAAATAATTAGGAACTCCAGAACGCTGTTGCGCCTGTTTCAAAAGCTCCAAACAGTAATTTAATCTGGCTATTTGTTCTCCCACTTGTTTCTTCTGGGCACAAACTTGACTTTGAAAGTATTGGCTTAAAGCAGAAAATGCTACTTGTTTCCCGGAAACCTTTGACAAAATATTCAAAACATTATTTCAGGCATTTGCCGCAAACAGGAAATATAAATCTTAAAAATGATTACGTACGGTTGGCAACCATTCCCTGTCCCAAAAATGGCCAACAGACTCTCTTTGCAACTGTCGCAACGCCTCATGAAACATGTCCTCTGCTTGTACACACAACTTGGCAATTATTGCGTCCTTCATCTTATCCTGTATGGCCTTTGTTACAAAAACTTCCTGTGCTTGTGCAAGCATCAAGGCGGACAATGCTGACACAAGATCTGGAGTTAAATCAGGAGTTGGCTCCTGGCCCCCCATTGTCGATGCAGCGGACTTTAAGTGTGCAAATATTCCTGACGCTTGCTAGAGAGTAAAACGAAATTAAAATCGCGCACAATGTGTCAAAAAATTGAACCAAAATACAGGAATTTGCTCATTTGTTGCATCAAAATAGTACGTTAATAAATACCTGAAATAACTTTGCAGCATTTTTCAATTCTTCGTCGGAATCAACAAATCTAACAGAGGCCGCAGCACCGACTTGGCTTTGCATTGCAGCAATATTGTAGAGGATACAGACCTTTTCATAGGCTAGTGACGAAACAGCTGTTTAAAGTTTGAAAGCAGATAAATAGTACAATAAAAATGGACAATTAATATTTTAAATTTTCAAATCATTTATTTTTATTTAATCAAATTGAAATTAGAAGCTTACTCAAGCTGGCTCTTTCTATGAAGAGACCACCTTTGTGAAAGGAATCCTTCCATTTAAAAGGAATATTAACTTCATGGGGAGGAATTTTAGTTTCTAGTGCTGCAATTTGATCATGATACCTGTGAAGGAAATTATGCATAAAAATAATTATTTCAAGTGTGTTAATTAATCCAATCCAATTCAATTAATGGTCATATGATACTTTACACTGTTCACACCTGTACAAAAGCTCGAGAGCAGCTGAGGAGATGTCAATAGTTTTCGACAAGGCCTGACTCCTTAATTTGTTAATTTCGTTTATAGCAGTGGAATAATCTGCTGGCTTATCCGCCGTCGAATATATTCCCGATATTATGTTTTTCAGTGGCTTCACTAGATCCACCTCCACGGCCTTTTTTAACGGGACACTCAGTAATTCACACATTTTTTTCAGGTGGCACAGGCACAACAACGGTTCAATTGATGGACGCCAATTTTATCTTGCTTCTGAAATTAACTTAAAATCAAACGTCTGTTGTTACTATAAAAATAAATATGGTCCCAGTGCCCAGTTGTGATTTTCACAAATCTACAAAGTAATGTCTTTATCAGAGCAGAGAGATTAATATTATTTATCTAGTTTTCTAGCCTGTCGTGAGAGTAGTCTAGACTAAGATGTCAAGTTTCACGCGTCTGTCTGTAAAAGTAGTAAATAAAAAGATTGTGTGCTTTGATTGTAAGGTACCAATAATAGCAATATACTCAACGTACGATTTTTTTGCTATATTGCAGAAATCCGTAAGACTATGCACTATCAGCGCAATAAAACAATCGCTTTATTTTCTAACGCTACAAAATTAAAGTTTGTAAATACACATCACTTGTGACTGAATTTACTAATGACTAATGACTCATTGATGTCTCAACTCTCAAACTAAACTCTCAAACCAAATGCCAATTATGTATTATGTGAACAGTGAACGAATGAATCACATGCACTTCAACTAGACAACACAGTGGGCTGCAGCCGTGTACAAAACCCAAATTCATAACATAAATCGACATAGATGATTGATGATAACTTCCCAAATGCGCCATTAACAACGTAATTACTTGTACGCATTTTATACCAGTAAAACTCATTATGTAAAAATAATGATCACTCCGTTATATTGTCTATTTATCTAAATTATTAAAGTATTAAGTAAGTATTTACCTATCTAAAGTATATAACAAATACTTATTCGCAGTCCTATTCCATTTCTTAAAAAATGACCTTGCCTGATACCCTACTCAATGTTATTCTGCTCAATTTGCTGTAACTGATCTTTTCGAGCACATGCCGTGTATTATATTTTAAATTTTATCTAGTCCACAATTTTTACCTGTTCAAGAGACAAACAATTAACTGGTACTGGCACCACACTACACACCTTTGTAAATGCCAGTAAATTGTAAAATCGTATGTGTAAAATAAGCAGTACTACATTATGACGCTATTACAACGAAAGACAAACGACAAACAGATATGGTAAGTGCACGTCAGTTTTGGAAAGATCTTTAGTAATCCAGTTACTACGTCTACTCTCTACTACCACATTAGTAGATACATGATGATGACTGTTGATGACATACCGTGAAATAATCCAAGTTGTTGTTGTTGTTATGTTGAAGTTGTGGGTGGAACACGTAGGATGTGTACCAATAAAATACTTTTAAAGTCTGCAACTTTTGCCACAACCTTCATAAACGAATACTGCTCAAATCTAAAAGTTCCGTTTGTTTTTAGAATTTGCCTTGTGCCTTTCTTCTCTGACTCATCTAGTTCCGTCAGCAACGACTAAGTCATCATCGCATCTCACATCTCTCCAATCTCCATACAATCCTCACATCCTTGGCATGAAGAAAAAAAAATCTCGTACTTCACATAAATAAAACTTAGCTATATACTCGCCATGTTCTTCATAAAATGATATTACAAACGGTCAGCAAAAGCAAAGTATGCATACATATATCAACCATGGTACATTTTTGTGTAAACGTATAAGAATGATTTGACACCTTTTTTACAGGACAGGAATGAATTTCTACATAAGATGGGAAAAGAGCAAGGAACAACATACCACCATAACATCTACACAACTACCATAAAAAGATAGGAAGACCCCAAATCATCATCAGAACTATTCTTTTGTTTGTATTGCAGAAAAACCCGGACAGCCATTCAGTCAAGTGTTTAGAAAACGCTGAGTGTATAGTGTTGTAATGTGTAGTACGCTTTCCCCTTGTGTCCGTCATCTTCGTCAAAAGCAAATCTCAAGTGGTGCAAAGACTGACTGGCTATTCACCACAGACAGATCTACTCAATACCATAATATTCAATATTGGTATTAATAATGCATAATAAAAAATGTACATGTTTACAATTATTACTTGCAGCAACTTATTGTAGTATTTTGTTGTAAGTTGTACAGTATTTTTGATTTTTCCAGCATTACCCTGTTGCGTTGCTTGGAACAAACTTTAGAATAGTGGATAAAGTGGACCACTGTGTATGTTGGACGCAAATGGTGGGTTATGGTTATGCCACTTGTATGTAGCATAGTAAGATATGTTATGGTATGGTCATTACTTCGGATTAGGAAGGATATTGAGTATGAGAATAAATGTTTTGATTATATTTTTCATAAAGCTACTTAACTGAGGTCTGCAACCACGAATAATAAGTTTGTCACTATATTGTAATTTAATGGAAGTGTTACGTAAACGGTCACAGTTAAAGAAGGTCTTGTCGGTAGGGTGTGCCCTACGGTCAGGTTGGCGAGAAATGCGCTTACCATATACCACAACTTATTTTGCTCTTTGCTGTAAATCCTATTAAATTTCTTGGTCAAGATACATTAAAAGTAACTGTCACCGAGTTAATTTTGATAATTACAATTTTAATTAAATAGTTATTGTTATGCACACCCGCCTGATGTTGACTTCTGGGCATATCAGAATTTTCAAATGTCCGTCCTCACAGGCACAGTTATTGCAGATACGGTCGGACAGACGGTGGGATATGACTTATGACTACGGCAAACCAAGTTTCATGCTTCCAGACCAACTAAATTGAATATATGTAAATGATTCCATTCTCGGCTGCTGTAATATCTGTAGTATAATATTAAGAGTCTCGATGCAGATGAATATAGCCAACTGGAATATTAGCACACAACAGTCAAAAGTACTGCAGTTTATACCAATACACACTGTTGTCGTTGGAATTGGAATGATGTAATTTGGCCATTTTTACTCAACGTTGCATCAACCACTGCCGCTTCCTTTAGCTCTTCTGATATGTTTTAATCAAACAATTAGTCATAATGCGTGCATTTTTTCAGCTGCAAACGCAAGCTACGTTTACATTTATGTGCCTGAAAATTATTTTTTTTGTAGGGTTGGATTGTAGTAGAAAAAATCCATTTACTCAGATAATATTTAAGCAAGTATACAGGCAGTTTATATATATTTCATATTTACATGACGTAGCGTTGGGTTAAGCCAAGCCTCTATCCAGTTGCAAGTCCTCGTGACTACTGCACTGCTGAAACGAAACCTTATTTTGTAAATACGCAATAACGCAATGTTCTTTTTTTTTTTAAATATTTCACCATTTTCATAATGACATTTGCGCCAGTCCTAGTCTTGACTGGCCACATCTGTTATATTCCTACCCGAACTTTCACCATCCGCTTCATCATACTCATGAATCACATCTTCTACAATTTGTTTCAGGTTTGGAGGTTGATAGGGAATTGGGACTTTGGAAGTTACCGCTTCTAGCATAGATTTATCAATTGGTCTTCCGCTTTGTATACACTGCATGATGTAGAAGCCATAAACGGCCTGGTTAATGTCAACATCCTTCACCTTTCCAAACGTGTCTTTTAGAATGGAATACATTTGATCTTGAGCCTGAGTCATGCGTTCATGCTCTAGTTGACAATTCTTTTCAGTTTGATTATCCTTTCTTTGGTTGCCCTGCTCCAGATCTTTTATTTTTTGCATTTCCTCCAGATGCTTGTACTCCAGTAGCTTGTTTTCCTTCTCCATTTCGTCCCTACGCTTTCGTTCCTACAATAATATGTAGAAAAAAATTCGCTTGTATAACTTTGCTTGAAGGGAAGAGTTTCTTAACTGTGTTAAATATTGTGCTACATAACGGGCATGAGAGAAAATGGTAAATGTCGTCGGAACGTAAAATAGGAAAAAATAAAGGAAATCAATTAAAATATTATTTTACCATTTCCTCTGCTTGTAATTGATGTTTCCGCTCTTGTTCTTGCTACTTTCCACAAAGTATTGAACAATTAAAATAATTATTTTTTAATAATTAATTTGACAATCGCATGCATCATATATAACAAAATTAATTATTTTGAGTTAACGCAGCTACAGAAATAACACGGCTGTGTTATTTATATTATGGCTGTCATTAAAAATTACCTGCTTTCGTTGCTCCTCCAGTTGCTTGTTGCGCTTTCTTTCCTTTTCCTAAAATTCACACAAAAAAATCTTTTCTAAAGGACTTGTATGACAAACAGAATTCTCAAGTTGCCCAAATATGTATTCGTCGTTTGATTTACATGGAATGTAGATTATCCAGACTGGATACTCCAGTCGTATTCCGAAACTTGACGTAACAAAATTTGACATTAATTGAGTAAATTATGTTTTATAAAATGCTTCTAAGCTGAAAGTTCCAACGTTAAATAGAGGAAATCTTAAACTACATACCCGGTAACCGGCGAATTTTCGAAAAAATAACGTAAAGTTTAGGAATACGACGGGATAACCCACATAAAAGACGAATGGATGTTTGGGGCAACATGAAAATTATATTCATCACGTCAAGCTTTAACACTTTCTAGCTTGGATCAACTGATAATAGAATATAATAGAGCATCCCTGCTGTCTAGCTGAACTGAAACATAAATTTTGTAAATACGGGGTTCGAAAAAAATGACATGAGGATTATATTATTTATATATTTAGTTTTTTCACAATTTTTGAAATATGGAAAATACCATTAAAGTACTAGTTCAGCAGTTATGCGACTTAATTTTAATGTTTAAGTTTGAATAATATCATAGTACAAAAAGTTATTAGAAAAATAGTGGATTTACTTCTTCCTGATCTTTCCGCAGTTTCTCTTGCCTATCAGCCTCGAGTTTCCGCTTCCGCTGCTGAAATTTAAACACCTTGAAACTTACTTTCTGTCCATGCATTGTTAATGATCTTCTTGAATGAGTATATGCATTTATAAATTGTTACCTCTTCTAAACTATTCACTGTTGACTGACTACCACCCATGATGATTTGTATGTCCTGATACAATGTATTCTAATTTTCTTGTAAAAATTATACGTATTTTACTCTGAAGTGGTGTTTCCCTCCTGTTGTTGTAATCTCTACACACTTTGTCTAAAAAGTAGGGTTTTTTTCGTTTTTACTAATACGTTCTCAACATTAATTTTCGGCAACTATTTCGAGATGTGTTCATTAGAATGAACAGTGTCAGAATAAAATCTTGCCAGTAATTGTTCTCTGTACTAAATCTAGCGTGTGTACGTTGGAAAACAAACATACAACGATCTTTAACTGGATTGTGGTTGAATAAAATCGAAATAGGTAAGTACAAGTATTAACAACGGCAAATGGTGAGTCTAACCGAAAAGAAATGACATTAGAATAAACGTTTATTTTATAAACTTATAATAATAATTTCAGTGTCTTATCGGTCATTCCAAATAGGGTAGTTGGCAAGTAGTGTGTATTTATTTTGACAAAAGTATCTTCTCTTGGTGCTCCAATACACGTTACAAAAGTTTAATTCTTCCCAATCCATCCTCTGAACAACAAGGTATTTACGACCTGTGTGTGCAATGTCCATGGCTCACTGTTCGCTCTTCTTTAAACAAGATCTTGTTTCTGCCTGACTGGAGTACGTTTGACTTTGTGATTGTTTGTAAAGACATCGCTTCCGTATTTGAATTTCAGTTCAATCAACTTGGCTTATTAACCGTTAAAATCTCTCACATAAGTAGGCCATAAAATGTTTGTCATGTATGTACGTCCTAGTTGCGAATATTTTATTTAAAGAAACATATGTGCTTACTCCTTGGCCTGGACACTGACTCAATTTCGACTTTCGAGTGCAAATAGAGCTCATAACTCAACTCAACATAACTTATCCAGTCTCAAACATTTGAAAGAATAACACAAATTTTGGATTCTGGTACAGTAAATCTTTAAAATATTTGTCTCCAAATTGTACACCTACATTAGCGCAGATATGCCAAATATAGAAATGGACACTTTGATCATTCATTCATATGTATAATGTGGCAAATCGCCTATTAATCAAAAGGAAAAATGTAGTGGACCCGGCGGCGGACCGTAAACATAGGTTTACCGTTAATTGTTAGGCAGAGTGCACT
>JAHZNB010003023.1:0-14163 GCA_027744295.1 Callyntrura guangdongensis | reverse complement strand
CAGTAGGAGTACCGTGGAGGATATTTTTGCGGTACCTTCCCAGAGACCTTTTCTCTAACCGCCTTTCATTACGTGTCATTTATTTGGTCGTAGTCGTACTAAAATTGAATTCAAGAGAGATTGATCAAAGCCGTGGTGAAACTGTGTATGCCTCCTTGGTAGAGTGGAATTGGGGAGACAAAAGTGGGTAGGATAATGGAAAATGTCGTTTGCAGGGATTGCACACAGAGAAATGATGATGACGATCAGAGAAGGACGACGACGATAATGATTTGATCTGTTATCGCTGTTGTCGTCGTCGGGTGCCAATCTGAAAATTGGATACTACTACCTGAAGCCCCAACAGCATTGCTGGCGGTGGTGTCTGTTCGCAAAGGTAAAATGTAATGCTGAGAGAAATGTCCTCCGCTAAAACCATTTTGTGCGGTCACCACATCATCATTATCGTCATTTTCCCCTGGCTTTCAGCTATTTTCTTTAGGATTTACTTTTTCATTCTCTAATGGTGGTTGCCACTTTTAGTAAATAAAAGAAAAAAATGAAATGAAAGCGAGTGAACAAGGAAGAAAAAACTTTCTGGCTTACAATTTTTTTGTTAGGCTGGGAGAAAAATATTGTAAACGAAATAGACTACATATACATCTAAATCCACTTTTTATTTCTGCTACTTGTTTAAAAGCACTGTTGAAAAGCAGTAGCGTATCTCCTTCCATTCTATTCGGTGTCGTTGTATGTGTCATGTGTGGCGTGGCAATTGACAAGATTTTTTTTTCGAGGGAACGAGAAAAAGAAGAAAAACGGCTGAATTGACAAAAAATTCTCTCCTGCTGCGAGAGTATACTTTTTTTAATACACAATGGCAGCAGCAACAGTACACACGCGCGCGCGGGAAGGAGAAAAAAGTTTGCTCATTTTAGTTAGTTGACGAGTAATAATAATAATAATAATAATAATGCTGTCCGTTTGTGTGTGTGCTTGCACACAGGCACCGAAGAGAGTCCAGCAACAGAAGGAAATAAAATCGATTATGAATGTATCTATACTCTATACCTACCTTACTATTCTGTGGTTATAGTTGTCTGTTACGCGTGATGATGTTCCAGCGATGTAGTCACATTTTGTCGTTGTCGTTCTCTGCATACTACTTACAATTTTGTAGGCTGAAGCTTGTTTGGTGGACGGTGGAAAGATTAAAGCGTCAAAAATCATTAGTCTTCCTGTCCAACTTTTGCTTACTTTCACTCTTCTCCCTTGTTGTCGTCCTTGTAAGTTGTATTTAAGCATTCAATACGGATCTAACACCGCCACCGCTGCTGCTTTCACTACCATCAAACCAAAAAGCTCTTTTGGGTTTATGATGCTTGGCTTTTGACTCGCTTTTTTGTCTTTTTTCAAGAACAAAAGCAAGAGAGTGCATAAAGCTAAAATGTTTGATGGGTTTGACTCCATCTCCTTTCTAGAGCATCTCTCTCGCTTTGGCTCGCTCTCGTTCCTTTCGCTAACTTCAACTTTTATATGACCTGGCATGATGAAATAAACAAATAGACTGCGGAACCAAGGGGAATACAGGGGGAAATCCCCCAAAATAACAAATGTGGGCATTACAGGGTAGGGGTATTTAAGACGTGTGGGTGGAATGGAGGCGACAACACCCCCACCCCCACATATACATTTAATATTACAGGATAGGGAACTTAATATACTACAAGGTAAGATAACCCTCTCTCGTTCCCCCAATCTGTACTGCTGCTTTATAAGGAACATTATGACAAGGTTATCCTTAGGGCAAGTTCAAGCATCATCCTCCAACATCTATCGAACCACACCACTTTTTATTTTGACGTCGTCAATATTTGTACATACATACAATAACCTCCTCCTGTGTTCTACCATTGTTACCCATACAAGCTGCAGGGAATAAACGGAATAGTAATGTAGTAATAGGAGCTCAGCCGTTGTATAAACAGGCGGTAGGTGTATTAAAAATGAGCGAAACGAGCCACGATGAAAATGACAGTTTGAAAAGTGGTTACATCATCTATCACGCCCCAGCTTGCTTTGCAGAAGGAAAACGTGTACACATCAGGAATCGCGTGTTATTCTTATTATTATTATTACGCAGATAAAAAAAACTTTTCATTTAGTAATGATTTCAGCGTGTTTGTCTGTCTGTCCTTCCGTTTGTCAGTTTTAGCAAATTTAATCAACCCCTATACGAGGTCATTTCGCGTTCAAAATTAAACTATCCAAATTCGCTAATTTTTTTTATAGCGGTTCCAGGTCAAATGAAAAGACAAAATATCGAGTCTTTAACGATTCATCAGCTTGTATCAATACAAAGCTTTTCATCTGCGTCTCTACTGCTGCAATTATAGCAGGTTTCGGTTTATTATTATTATTATTACTATAGTAGTAGTGAGTATAGCGCTTTGTCAGCAGAGTGCCATGTATCATATTTATGAATGTGTCACGCGCATTGCCTGATAAATAGAAGATGCATTAACAAAAAGGCACATTTTTACGAGGCTGTTGGCCTAACCCGGGCATAGTTTTACTGTCAGCATAATATATGGACAAAGATGATCCCGATATTCGCCCTGCTGGTGTCAACCCAACGGAAAAGAGTTGACTTGCCTTTTTTTTTCTCTCTCTATCTCGTTGCACTGAAAAACACCGCCTGTTTGTCTTTTGTGTTTGGAGTCGCTGTGCATAATCATAATACTGTTGAATGCAAAAAAATGTTCGTAGGGAGAGAGATAGAGACCGAGAGAATGACGGTTATAATGACAAAGACAGAATGAGCGGAAGTTGACGGTTACTTTGTGTTTCGGGAAAAATATAGCTATATAAAATGTAGGATATCGGAGAGAATGCTTGCAAACAGTACGTTCATTACGCTTGATTTATGGCGTATCGATTTTCCCTTGTCATAAAACAGTCATTGGAAAAATGATACGGTGATGGTGGGAATGGTATGTGGACCGATATGTGATGTTCTGTCATTATTTTTTATGTTCGGTGTGTGTACGTGTGTGTTGGTATAAAAAACAAAATCCGACGCTGGTTTTCATGTCAGGAATGGGAGGCGGAGGATAGCAGGCACTGGTGACAAGGATGAAAGCCAGGATTAGAACAATAGTAGCAGCGTTGGCAAATGGAACGGGAGATGATGATGTGTGTTTCCCCAGGCTACACGGAATAATTACGGGCAACTTTGTTGCTATTTTAGAAAAGTTACAAGGGTAATAAAAAATTGCGATGGTGTTTCCCTCCCAGCTTCGTTTTTTTCCGGTCGTAATAATTTTGTTGTTTCCCGAATAATTTGCATCTATCCGATAAAAGTACAAAAGGAAGATTAGAAACATGCATCCCGCGTATAAAAGTATTAATGGTCTTGCGATAGTTAGTGTACTTATTCCCATACGTTTCGGTATTGAACCTAAAAATATATGGAAAAAGGTAATAGCATTTTTGGAGCTATAATTTTTCCCGGATTCTGGTTTACACCACTACCATCATCAGCCATCATCGTCGTCATATGTCAGTTTTCTACTCTTCTCTCGTAAAAGCTGTTAATGGCAGATAAACACGGAGAGAAAGAAAATGGCGATAGTTGGGCTCACCCTGGGCTGGGCACATATCGTATTAAGAGCTGTACTTATTAATTTACTCACGGCGTATTATGTGTGTGCCTGATGTAGTGTGGCATGACGTGATGATGCTTTTGGTGCGTCTTCATTTTTGGGAAAATGATTAGTTCGTCTCACAGGCTTATCATCATCCTGCATATATTTGTTTGGGTGGATAGTGGAGAGGGGTGGGGTGTTAAAAACTTTATGGAGGAGCGTGTGTTGATGAGGATGACCTAGTTTGCGAAAAGTTTTTTTCTTGCTATTACATCATCATCGTGTTATGTTTTGTCATCATTAAGGACGGTAACAATTTTGTGTAAACTTTTTTCGTTGCACCGAATTATCCTTTGTACGAATTTGGAAAACTTTCAGGCGCATTTATGTGCTACTGTCAGCTTATTACCCGTTTCGTCAGAGGAAAACGCCTAATACACGTAGTGAATGGAGTTAATGGTAGAATAGAGAAAGCTAGATTGGGAAAGAAAGATATATGTGTAGTAAGAATGTTTTTGAATGACAGAAAGTAGTTTTCTTGTGACTCATGATTGATTAGAAATAAGAAACTGTGAAATGGCACATTTATTAAGGGTCATTTTATTTTAATCATTGTTGTTTTAGGCACATTAAGACGCCGTTCAATGTATTTTATGTGCTACTGTCAGCTTATTACCCGTTTCGTCAGAGGAAAACGCCTAATACACGTAGTGAATGGAGTTAATGGTAGAATAGAGAAAGCTAGATTGGGAAAGAAAGATATGTGTAGTAAGAATGTTTTTTGAATGACAGAAAGTAGCTATTCTTGTGACTCATGATTGATTAGAAACAAGAAACTGTGAAATGGCACATTTATTAAGGGTCATTTTATTTTAATCATTGTTGTTTTAGGCACATTAAGACGCCGTTCAATGTACTTCAGATTGGTACATCTTAACGCCAGACATTGATCTACAATCAAAGTAATTCCAAGTTGGAAACGAAAGTCAATTTTCTTTCATGGACACTCTGTCACTGTGACAAGCAGCTTTTATAAAATTCACGTTTCCACTTTTAAAAACAAACTTTCCTCGAATTGTAATTGACTTTGCTTATTTTTACTTTTTCGAGATAGATGTGTTCAAATAAATGACGTAATTTCCAGAGCGTCGTCGATCTCCGCAAAAAATATTGTTGGGTCACGATGAAAAAAGAGAAAAATTGCAGAAAAGCATGTTTCCCAAAAACGGATGGAAAGAACGAGTACATATGTATCAAACCATTAACTACTTTCCCATTTATTCTTTTGCTATTAGAAGTCCCTAGGTTCATTTTCTTTTCTTGTTCTCTTTTACTTTGTACCTAAATTTGTAGCCTATGGCCGGTCTTACTCAGCAGCAGCGCTGTGCACACACGTCAACCCAATCTATTTATGAGATTCGCACCAACACAGCAGTTTTTTTCTTCTTTTGCTGTATTTTTATTCTTTGAATATAAGGCATTTTATTTTCTCCATTCCCCATATATCACACTCTACCATGGTTGGCAAAAATCCAGAGAAACAACGCTGTTTTGCTCTTCTCATTCTAATAGAATTTTTCTTTTTAGAATTTTTTGTTGTTCCTGCAATGCAATCCATTTTGCTTTAGTGTAAGGACATCTTTTAACTATAGTACAGCAGTAGCCAAACAGCCTTGATGTTATTGTGTGTATTTCTCTGTTGCTGCCATTTCCTCTCTACGAGTAACGTTTTCTCAATAGAAAACATGCTTGCCTCGCCGTTTTTTATAGTTTTACGACCGTTTATCCCGCAGATGTACTTAACGTGACTGTATAGTCAGCACTACTACTTTTAGAACACCGTTGTTGCAGACTGTACAAGTGTGTAGGTCATTCTGGAAAATATTTTTGAAAAAGCAGATGAAAAATTGAACGGGGTGTCTGCTCAGGCAGACGACAGGCATACGCATACAGACATTCTGTTGTGCAGCTTTGTAAGTACTGCTCTGGCAACTTTATGAGTTTCCCTCTTGCTATTTTTATTGAGCGGGGCTTTTACGCTTTATTGTTATTCTCCCTGTGCCACTTTCATCTTTAAAGTGGCATCCAAACTGAATTCCAATGCGAGTTATTCTTGCGTCGTCGTCGTCGTCGTCATCGAGTCATGATAATGACAATGATGGGACGTACGATTTTTCTGCGTAGCTGCCATCGCTTCTTCCCTTAACCTGCATAACAGGAAGAGCTTTACAGTGAGCTGCTCATACGTCGAGATAGAGGCACGTACTCAAGTACAAGCTTAAACGCTGTAAAAAGGGCCGTAAAAATGGGACTCGTATAAAATGTGTTGTAAATCAAACAGCAATGTTATCTACTTCCAGTAGCCGCGTCACCCCTCCCCCGCGAAGAAGCTCTCAAAAAATAATAAGTATAATAACAAGTTTGCTATTAGAGATCGATATTTATTTTTCTCCCTGCATCTCTCTCTCTCTCTTCCTTTTTTACTTTCTATCTGACAAAAAATGAAAATGAACTATCGGGAAGAAAATCAAAAACTACTTAGTAGAAAGAAGAAAATATCTATCATGTTTTTATGCGAGGCAGCATCCAACAACAACATGCTTTTATGACAGCAGGATTATCCTTGAACTTGATCGTTTTCGTCGTCAAACTATTCACTCTCAAGAATACAAAACAATGCTTAGTTCGACATGGAAAACTGGTATATTTATGGAAAAACACGTTTAAACGAAGGAAAGGGTGCTTCACAGTGATAGTTGCTGGGGAGAAGCTTTCAGTTTTCTCGAGGAACACGGCAACACGTAATAATAGCTTTGGAGGGTGAAGACGGAGAGACACCCGGGCAACACGCCTTCACGTCTTTCTCTTGATTCCCTCCAGAATTGTGTACTAACTTAATATTCATTTGCATTTTCAAAAGATAGAAAGGTGTTTTTGACGGGTGACGAGGGAGGGAGAGGGAACAGAAAGGTAAATCTTGTCACTCTCTTTGATGCTTAAGCAGTAGCACAAGATTTTATGATTCCCACAATAATGCAGCATCATCCTCATCATCACTTTTACTTTTTCAGATTTCCCTCCTGTATGCTCTCTTTATTGCGTAATCGAGTGGAAATCAGCTTTTCTCTCTTAGAACGCTTTTCTCATGCATGACTTGGCATTCTCGTGAAAAAAAAAGATCATTCATTTTCATCCTTTTTTTGTTGTTCCCAGAAACCTTTTCTGATTTTCGGGGGTGTACGCGAGAAAAAAATCTGAAGAATTTGCTACGTGCATAAATTCTTTCACTTTCATTTCTTTGTGCATCTCAGGAAAACAAGGACGCTGAGAAAAACCCAAAAATATTTTCCTTTCAATGATATTCTTCTTTTTTCCTTGCCACGTTTGCGGTGGTGGCTCCGTCTGAGTGGAACTAATGAAGAGCGAAAGTCAAAGGGAAAGTGTCTCCTTTTGATCAGGGTCATTTTGCAAACTTTTAAAAAAAATAAAAGAACATCTTGAAAATACATTATAATGCAGTCGTGATGGAGTTAGTGGAAGTATTCTCAACAGCAGTCATTTATTGCTGTAAATATCATTGACCTTGGGCATTGAAAACTCCCGTTGCACCATCAACATTTTCCTCAGCTGCCACGGCTCCTACTTCTCTTCACTAATGAGCTTTTCAACTTTTTTCATGTCTACCTTCAACAAGCTATAAGGGCACCAATAAGTAACAGCGCTCTCTCCAACAATTTTCCATTTTCGTTTTGTAGTCAAGACTGAAGGGAAAAAAGCGTCGTTAATTTTATCAACTTTTTTTTTTAAAAATTACTTATTGCCTTGTGTTCAAACTTTTTTCTATTTTCCTGTTTACTTTCCTCCAACGAAAAAAGTTACTTTTCCTGGATGCACTGCTGCCTTTCTTTTCCCTTTATTATTATTATTGGCACATCAAAGACATTGAGTCTTGATTTTTTTCATCTTTGAGACAAGTAATTTTCTCCTGCATCCCCTTCCTGTTCTTTAGCGCACGATATGAATTTCATGGCTACCCGAAAACAGAAGAAATCACGTGAACATGAACATAATCATCATTGCCGTCATCACGATGAGATCATAAAACGAGACAAGGACCATCCCACACAAAGTGATGGAGACGCTTCTCTTACCCAACTTGTTCGGCGGCGGTAAAGAGAAAAACTTTAGTTTTTCTTCTTTTTCTCGTAATATTTCTTCTTGTCCTGTGTAGTACGACTTTTTTATGTGATGTGATGAGATAATTATACGAAACTTCTTTTTTCTTTCGTCTTTCTTTCGGTTTGCTTTACGAATAAACTGTCTCTCAACAACAGCGGATTTTCCTTCCTTCCCGGGTGCTCCCCAAGAAAAAATAGAGATTGAAGCAAAGTAGGAAAAAAGTTTTTTCATCTTTGGTCGTTTTTTTATTCTCTTCGTTTTTTCGTTAAAGGCCATCGAGGAAGTTATACCCCTTTACTGTTTTTCGGTTTGATTTGAGCGGTTGCCTGCTGAGAGATAGTTTTAGTTTTGGGGTGTGTATGCCTGCGTATGGCAGTATAATATATCAATATTTTCGGAATGAACCAACCTCTACTTTTCTACGCAGTTATTTTTTTCTCTTCATTTGATACCGGTTTAGCTCACCAGTCAACTTTTACTTGTGCGTAAGGGCCATTGCTAGAAATACGCTGTGTGTTTCAGTAAAGGTCGTTTCCTCTTCCGTTATGATGCAACGGCAATCTTTTACCCTATTTCGTCTGCTGATAGTATTGGCTGGTGTACTAAACTTGAGCACTTAAACGTGCAGAGTCGAGCTATTTTTAGAAGAAAGTGCGAGAACATACTGTGTGACAAGTAAGAGTAGTCAGTTTTGCGGAGAAAGCTATTGAAAGTCACTGTTCTCCATTTCCTGTGGTGAAATGGACAAGAAAGTGAAAGCTTGTGTAGAGAAATTTCGCGTACCCAAGGGTGTCTGGTGATAGAGAGCCACGTGCTTTTACTGTCGACGTGTGTGTGTCGCTGGGCATGAATAACAGAAAAGTTAAAAAAAATAAGCTGGACATGTTTCTTTTAAAATCCATCAAGATCATGTTTATCACCACTTATTTTACCATTTCTAGGGCCCTGCTCAGGTGCACCAGATTCCCAGAACGCACATATACATCTGATGCGTTTCTACTACGTATATGTATCAGGATAAAAATGAGTCATTCATGAGCTAAGAGGAAAACATGTTTTCTCTTTTTTCCATTTTCGAGTTTTGATTGTCTTAAAGGTAAATCCTGATCTCAAGAACACAACAACAACTAAAAAATAATGCGGCTGTGGTAATAATATAACGGTATAAACAGCTTAACTTGAGCTTGTATTCCTTCGCTCTATCATTATCTATCCCCGACTTTTTTGGTGCTATCGAATTCTCTTGAAGACAAAACGAGATAAAGGAAGTCTTAGAAAACTAGAAAAAAATAGTTTTCTTGTCGGGCTGTTCATTTCTGCTCGTTGTTTTCTCTCAACTTGTCTGTCTCTTTTTCCCGCTTCGTGTGTACTTATGCGACACTCAGCTCACGTCTCGAAAGAAAGTTCTTTCCACTTTTTTTGTCAATGATACCATTTGCTTTTTCCCTTTTACCGAGAATGCATGTGTCTCTGTTTGAGAAATGACGGTATAGTATTGATTGGACTTTGGTGTTTGCTTTCGCTTTGCTCACTTTTTTTCTCGCGCCTTCTCTTGCGGGCTTACTTCAAGAGAGCTAAGGAGGAAACTAAAACGAGCGCGATCATAAACCTTTCTAAAAAAAACCAAGGTACAAGTCTGCTAACCACCCGGAGGTTTTCTCGCTTTAAATGGACGTCCACAGTGAGAAGGAAATGAGCGTGTGTCTGTGTGTGTGCGTTCACATATGGGCATAACGACAAGCTGAAGCATGTGAAGGCGGGTTTTTTGTATAAGAGCTCACTCTTCTTTTTTCCTAATGTACTGTTTGCACACAAAAACCTAAGAGAACCGGTAACACGCAGTTATTACAGCGGTTATTACTATTATTATGATCCTCGTCCTTGCCACGACGGTTGTGGCCCTGCATCGCGGTAATAGTGAGGGGAAAGGGATTCAGAGGTGGAAGAAAGGTCTCCTGGTTGAAGGTTGAACACGACTTGTGATGATTATGATGATGGTGATAACTTTATTACTTTAGAAAACGGTTTCTTTGTTGGTTCTTGGGGGTTTTTATGTGGTGAACTGGTGTTTTTGTTTGAAGAGAAAGAGCACGAGGACGAAAGTGGAGTGAAGTGCATAAATCATCATTAAATATTATTAGCCGACCAAACTAAAAAAAACCGTAGGTGAGTGGTATGGTGGGTTGGTAAGGTGGGGGCGGAAGTAACTTGTGGTGGGCCTTGCTACTTTCTTTCTCTCCTTGTTGCTTTCCTTTTGTGGTATTTCGGGATATTTTCTTGAATTGTGAGAGGGTATTGTTGTTGCATGTTTACCTGTCATCAACACAAAGGAAAAAAGCTACCCATTCATCTAGTCTGCTACCTATTCGTGGCGAAAAATGAAGAAAATGGTAATTTCGTTGGCATTTATTTTGCTACCGTTTATGGTATCTGGGGAAAGTGGAGAAAGTAAATTGGCTTAGTTTGAGGTTTTGTGTGGAGCCGTATGTTAGCATATTCCCGACCATCTTGGGGAACATTACCCCCGTTACGTGTTGTTGCTGCCCATCTCTAATTGTATTTGGTGAGCTATTATAAACGAACTAAATAGAACAATAAATAAAAATGACAATTAAATTGAGTAACGACGGTAATGATGATATAATAGGAGAAAATGCATGTCTACTCTTTTTCTCTCACAAACACTCTCGTGAGAGCTGTATATTTTTTGGCTATACTTTTTGTAGAGTTCAGACGCGTCTACAAAGTAGATTTATTAGTTTTTCGAAAGGAGCACAACGAAAGTAGTTTGGTTCCGGAGGAGGGAACATTATTACACGGCGACGTCTGTAATTGACAAGTTATTTATTCAAGTTGCAAGTTTCCTGGGGAGATTTGCCACGATTAAGCGGCCAACGGCAAAGGGCATGTGTACCTTCACACTGGTATATTCTTTACAAAAAAAATAATTCTTGCTGTTATGTAAAGAGAGAGAAAGAGAGAGAGAGAGAGTTTGGAGTCTTTCCATTTCCAACGATCTGTCTATCGATAACGGTGGCAGCGGTGGTGTACGTGAGGTGGCCCGGTTTTACAGGGGTTGTTGCAGTCATGCAGGGGTTAAGCGGGTGCATAAAGAAGAAATAGAGTGGGCCTCGGAGAAAGGAAAAGTTCAAGGGAAACATTTACGTGGCTGGGAAAACAAGTTTCATCAAACATGCAGAGCAATCAGGTTGTAAAGCAATCAAGTAATCGTTTTTAAAGATAGAGATGTGCAGCGTATCAACCAGCAAAAAATATGTTCCTTTGGAGACAACGACGACTATGATTAGATCAGATCACGCACANATCAACCAGCAAAAAATATGTTCCTTTGGAGACAACGACGACTATGATTAGATCAGATCACGCACACATTTTTCTTTGTTGTTTTTGTAGCTAGTTTGGTTGAGGGGAAATAAATGTAAGTGCCCTTGAGCAGTTCGGCTTTCAAGAAGTGGCACTTTTTTGGAGATTTTTTTCTCTTTTTTAACTTGTTTCGAGAATATTGCAACTGAACAATGCTGGTAACAATTACACCAGAGAAAGTTTCAAGGAGCTTGTTGGAATGCATTTTCATATTGAGAAAAAGAATTGGACATTTTTGGAATGAACAAAAGGCAAACAGGATATTTTGGGAAAACGTTTGAAGACGCGATCAACGGATGCGAGGTTGGAGGCTGTGTCTATGTAGTATAAAATATGTGCATCATTTTAGCTGGCAAAGTACTAGGTATGCGCATCATGAACCCGGCAAACAACTGTGCGCTTTTGGCATTTCCTATCTCCCTCACTTTCTATCTGTATAACAAGCAGTCAGAGAAAGTTGTGCAGGGAAAGTAAGAGAGAAACAAAGTTGTTTGCTTTCTGTAACTTTTGTCGTAGTGCCAGTGAGAGAAAAAAAAGAGATGTCGTGTCGTTGAGACATCATATCATTTTTCGATTTCTGCTCCTGTTTTTTACATTTTTTCCTGGATTTGTAAAGATGTATTCACTTTTTCTCTTTCCAGAAGAAATTATCTTATCATTGGTAGCCGAGAGTGAGTGCCGGTTTAGCAATCCAAGTATTCTACAAGTCACTCTAAATAAAACTTTCTGGTTTTTCCGGCAGTAGCAGTTTGGCATGTTTTCTGAGAAAAAATAACCCATGGAAATGGAGAAATAAATGAGGCGTCCGGATACACGATGATGAAAAGTAGCTTCCTTCTCTGCTGATTTTTTTACTGTTATTACGACTTTCTTTCTGTGTCTCTTTCTTTTGACATACAACACAGTAGTACATGTCGTGGCATTTACAAGAATATCTCGGGCGCCCATCAACCGTCACCACTTATTCGTTCCGGACTTGTTAAAAAGTTGTTGTAATCATAATCTATTGGGAATTCATGTCGTGATCAGCAACTTTTCCCGCAGCCTAGCAATATATTGCATGTATACAATAACAAGTACACTACCTTATTAGACCTACCTATATCTCCATACACAAACACAATTTCTCTCCAAAGAGACGTAGAATGCGCGTGTCTATCACTTTAAATATCGGATCTCTTGTCGTGTTTGTTTTATTTGGGTTGTGCCCCCGCTCTCTTCCTCTTTCTGATAAACTTGTCATCGCGTGCATCATTCTCCGGAATTTCCCAACACGCTATGCTCATCATCATTATCGGATCTCTTGTCGTGTTTGTTTTATTTGGGTTGTGCCCCCGCTCTCTTCCTCTTTCTGATAAACTTGTCATCGCGTGCATCATTCTCCGGAATTTCCCAACACGCTCTGCTCATCATCACCAGCACACTATCTGATAAAATGATAAATAAAAAAAGTTTAACTTCAACTCCTTTCTTTCTGCCTACTCTCTTGTTTACCTAAACATTGCTTGGACAAGTGAGAGGAAAAGAAAGTTTGGTGTTATCAGTAAAACCGGCATGCATGCATCTATGCAAGCAATTTCGACAGAAGGTTCATCATTGCTACCATTGATACCGTTTCCGGGAAATGAAAGCACGACAAAAAATAAATTGAGCAATAAACTAAAAAAAGAGCGTTGTTTGTTATTCGTATATATCATGCCATGTCACACTTTTCCCCTACCCTTCCGTTTTTTTTTTCGCGTGGTCATTCCATTTTATATTTTTATTTGGGTAGTCACAAGTTGATAAACAAAACGTAAATTTTGTTTTTGGAGGTGTGGGGTATAGATTTTGTGTGTGTTCCGGGGAATGAAAGCACGACAAAAAATAAATTGAGCAATAAACTAAAAAAGCGTTGTTTGTTATTCGTATATATCATGCCATGTCACACTTTTCCCCTACCCTTCCGGTTTTTTTTCGCGTGGTCATTCCATTTGTTATTATTATGTGGGTAGTCACACGTTGATAAACAAAACGTAAATTTTGTTTTTGGAGGTGTGGGGTATAGATTTTGTGTGTGTTTGTGAGCACGACACCGTTTGTTATTGTAAATATTGTAGTTGTTTCCTTCTAGTTTTCTTCTTGGCGGTGGTTTTTATAGCGTAGGTCTGTATTGGGAATGAGATGACTTTTTTTCGCGTCCTGTATTATTTTTCCCTCACTTGAGCTTCTTGTCACCCTTTAGGACATGCTCTCAATTAATTTACAAGTGGATGTGGACAGGGAAAATGTGACATCTTTCTCAGCCAGTGACAAGAAAATGGCTTGCTTATATATGTAGAAAGGGGAAAACAAAAAATGACGATGATTATGATGATAAGGCATTGAACATGTTTTGAGATTCTCTACACAGGGGAGAATTTTGAATGGTTGAAGACATACAACATTGTTCGTCACGGTTTTTCTCTTTTCCCTAATGATAATGTCAAAACCACAAAGAGCAAAATCCTTCTTGGGGAAATCACATCAACACAGCTTTCATCATCGTTCTGGGATGGTTAATGGCAACATCGGGTGCTTCTCTCTCGTCAAATAAACTTATTTGACAAGTTGAGAACACCTCGGCAGGCTGAAAAGCCTGAGGAAACATCTTGTGGAAGAGGGTTGACGACGACGACGATGATTATATGTGATTGAAAATAAACTTTTGGGATTTTCTAAGAATAATCCAAATGCACATCTGCTTTCTCCGTAGGCCGATTCCTGTAAAGTTTCCACTTTGTTAGAGAGTTACGATAAACATGTTTTCTTTTGGGTTACTGTCGATAAAAGGAAATTACGAGGGGCGGGGAATCAATCCAAGTTTTAATAGAATATTATGTCCTTCAGCCACTCTCTCTCTCTCTCTCTTAACAAGTGACAAGACAGAGTTGACACAGATGGCGAAGGTGGTCTAAAATGACAAATAATAATTAATATTATTAATATTATAATC
>JAHZNB010003022.1:0-12021 GCA_027744295.1 Callyntrura guangdongensis | reverse complement strand
CTCTCCCTTCGGTGCACTCTGCACTAGTACATCTGTAATTTGTAGCCTGAAAGAAGGTGATGTGAAGATGTTGTGCGCGGTGCGGTGATTGAAATTGAAGTTTTGATTAAGATATCCTTTTGAAAAAGTGACTGAATTCTTCACTATATACCATACCGGAGTGTGAATTTGAGTGCTTACTTTTTAACGGAATAATCCTGAAGTCTCGTAAAAACAATATTCATAGTCATAGTCTGTGTTTGGAATTTGGAGTCGAGTCGGAGTTATTAGGAGAACGCGCATAACAAATATAAATAATTCCAATTTCGTATTTTCGTTCAAGAAACATTAAACCAACCACCAGATAGGAGCATATAAAAAGTTGGTTGTTAACTACAAGTTATTGTATATGTATTATTTTGTTATTACTGGCAATTGCGGACACGTATTGAGATTTTAACGGAGTTCAGCGTCAGTGAGTTGTGGTGGGGACTTATAGCCACAGCTAAAGCCAGTAGCTGTTTTAATATAGTGGTGTTATTGGTGGTACTTTTTATTTTCATATGAATAGATTTTTCTAGTTGTGTTGTGACACTTTAAACTGTTTCATTCTCATTCCTTTATGTAATGAAAGAGCAATTGTGTAGGATCTGATAGCTGATAAATTATCAGTGATAATGTTATTATCGAGGAACTAACGCGTAGGTAAGATAATACAATGCAGTGGTACGTTATCTTTAAATATTTATGAAAAACAATGTCGATTTAGCTTTTACTTAAGACTCTCGTTGTGTATTCAGACCAATGGTGGTGTGTAAAGTAATGAACGAACGCTCGAGATGTATTAGAATTTCACACTTGTTATTTTTTTCAGATTCCTTTTACTACTAATACTCGATATTTGAGGTCAAATACTAATCCAGTATATTCATCTCGGCGGTAGTCGGTAGTTCACAGTATATCGCAACACTTGCGGCGTTCACTGTAACGCCACCTTGGACCTGAAAGCTTCTAGATTAGTGAAAGGTAAAGATAATTAATAAAGATAAATTTTAAAAATACAACTTTTGATTTTAAGATTTAATAGTTTACTCGCACTGATTGGATTGTAATAATTTTGTGGTCTTTGTTTTGAACAGTTTGGAAGGAATCGGCGGAGAGATTAGTTACACCGCCGCAAGCAGATTAATATTAATTCTTTCGTTCCTTTCCAAGCATATAATTCACAAGGCGGAGGCGGATAGGCGAAACGGTAACATTTTCGCTTTCTCATAAGACTTTGTATATATGGAAGAACCAAACCAAGTCCACATGTTTATAAGTACTACTAACNAATATTAATTCTTTCGTTCCTTTCCAAGCATAAAATTCACAAGGCGGAGGCGGATAGGCGAAACTGTAACATTTTCGCTTTCTCATAAGACTTTGTATATATGGAAGAACCAAACCAAGTCCACATGTTTATAAGTACTACTAACCACTAATAGAGAAGTCTGGAGAACCATATTTTATTAAGTCATGACCAAAAAGTCTAAAGGAAAGAGTAAGGTGTCCAGTGCTGCTGTCAGTGACTCCACTTCAGCTAATAAAAATAATACACCTGAGCAATTGAACAGCAAAGGTGAATCGCTTTCTTCATTGGGAACGTCAAAGTTAGAAAACGGTACATCACAAGCTTCCGCTTTCATTAGAGATACTTCATCAAAGATTGCTGCTACGTCTACTCCATCCTTAGCATCGATTCCTGGAATTGTAGATGAGTTTTTGGGACCAAAATTTGTAAAAGTTTTAAGTCTTAGTGATCATGGTTTTGAAAAAAAACCTCCTCCGGCTCTCTCGGAAATACGGACCACAGATAATAATGCTAACAAAGTGCAGAAAAAGAAGGAGGAGAGTGAAGATGTTTCACAAGCCTTGAAAAAGAACAAACGGAAGAAGAGTAAACCAATAAAACATACTTCAAATTTGAGTGTTTCGTATGACTCCGAAGATGGCCGTGAACTTGATGATTTGTCACTAAATGGAAACAAAGGAACCAGATCTCTAGATCAGCGGACGTCAGGATTATTGAGTACAAAGGATGTTACGAGTTTAGCTCAGCATAATCGTATCCGATCATCTGCTTTCCACTATGAAGGCAATAACATTGTGTTGGTATCTAACGATGACGAAGAAAGTGCTCAATACCCTTCCAGGTCATGCTACGACGACTATAATTTTGAATATGATGATGAAGAAGAATTGCCTGAAGCAAGTGGTGGTGGCGGTCCTGGAAGTGCCTCTGCACGCTCCGACGAAACTTCAAATCTTTTATTGGACCAAGATGACGATGACGACGAGAATGCACGCCAGGGAAGTTGGTCTGTCCCTGGCGCCCATCATCACTCAGTCGATTACTGTTACCCAGCATCAAAATTACAAGCGTGCAGCTCTGTTGCTTCTTCGGAGTCAGAAAATAATGCTAGCAGTTTATCGACAAACGCTAGTAGTAGCACCCACGGCAATTGTTTTCCAGCCCTCGCCACCTGTCACTCCATATGGGATGGAGTGAACAATCCGTGTGAAATCAAAGACTGTTCTAAACTAGCAACCAAAAAATGTAGTCAATGCAAATCCGTCTTTTATTGTGGAGAGGATCATCAACGGGCAGACTGGAAGAAACATAAAAACGAATGCATTCCGTACAGGATGGAGACCAGATTCGGGGATGACGTATCTGTAGCTGTTGCTTCAAGAAATATTCCCGCTGGTCAAAAAATCTTTTCCGACAAGCCCCTACTTGTTTTACCTGTGGCAGATCCGCATAACGATTTTTTAAATGTGATGGATGTACCATGTATTAGTAAACGAATCAAATGCAATGCTGACCCTGTAGGTGATCAAAGCTTTGATGTGGAAAAACAAATTATCTGTAAAGCCCATCAGCCAGCTTGTTTTGGTTGTTTACGGTCAGTAGAGTTTATTGGACCACCGAGGTACAAATGTAATAGGTGTCAGCTACCTCTATGTTCCTATAAATGTAACTTAGATTCAATACATCAAGCAACAGAGTGCCAAGCCATTACCTCTTCTGGAGGATGGGTGAGTGTTATCTCTTTAAGTTAAAGTTCTTTGATATGCCTCCAGCGTTCTGCAGTTTTTATTAAATTTAATTTAATATAAAGTAACAGTTATTATTATTATTTTATATCACTACATTTTCAAAGATCTTATGGATATATTCCGTACGTGTACGTAATAAGTATTAAACAAATGTATTTTGTTATTTTGCAGAAAGAGGATCAGTATTTTTGCTATCATATTATGTATTTGGACATTGAAATTGTGCGGGCTCTTCAAATGGAAGCATTCGATACCACCCAGTGGGAACGATTTATGGAAATGAAACAAAATCTCAGGGTGGAATCCTACAAAAGCTCTTCTAGATACCAGAGGTTTATCGAAAACTACAGAGAGCTGGTTCCAATTAGTGCCAAATTGAGTGGCTACAATGATGATCTCATCGGCAACGTCCATGCTATTATCACCGCCTTGTCTTTTCGACCAAGTCTTAAATCATCGTTAGTTCTTTTTATAAATATATGACAATAATATATAAATATGAAAATATGACCGTTTTATCTTACCTTTGTGTATTTTTTTCTAGTTATAAACTACTTTTCAGCACTCAAATCCTTTTTGGTCATGACTGCATTCCAAATACTTTTCACTACTTAGAAGACAGTCCCACTGGTAAGGTCAGCGGAATGACTCTAGTGACAAAAGCAGCTTTGCCAATTTGTAAAAAAGAGATAATTACAATTGACTTTAGTCCTACACCGTTCCTCTATTATCCGCTTAGACGGATGGTCCTTCGAAACGTGCTTAGTATTGATAACTGTATTTGCAAGCGTTGCGTAAATCCTACTGTAATTGAGGATCATTCTGGAGACATAAAATGCCCCCGCTGTCATTATGGCGTCATTTGTCCAGAAAAAGCTTTTAAATGGAGCAATTCAGTATGGGCTTGTACAACTTGCTTAGAAGAGTTCTCATACCAAATGATTGTTAGCATCACCAAGGAGTGCCGGGCAGAGCTGTTGGCACTTGTGAGTCAACCTAGGCACCTCATTGTCCCGGCTATTCAACAGTTTATCAATAGAAGAGAAAATGACCTACATCCTGGTCACAGTATTATCTTACAGGCTTGGAGTTTTATTGAATCACATTTACGGCCAAATCTTGCGGCAACGAGATTACCAGGACCAGGTCCACGATATCCGGAACATACCATAGAAGAGTATCGACTGCTAGGTAGATGTGGCACTGCTTTGGATGACCATTTGAAAATAATTCGTCCCGGTGTTTGTTATGAACGAGGTACTTAAATACTATTTTACAATTAATAGTGTAGTGTTAAATATGAAAGCTGTATAATATAACTTTACAATAATCTGTCTGTTAATAATTTACAGGTTGTCTTCTTTTCAACAAGTATCATATGGAATTGGCGACGTCAGCTAGACGATTTGCAATACGGTGCACCAAACGTAAGGAATATATTCAAGAACTCATGCAGTGTATCAAAACCCTCCAAGAGGCTCTCAAGATCTTTCAAATGTATGAACACTACAACCGAGAAGTAAACCTTCTTATTCAAGAAGCAACGAGTGCATTAGTTACGACAAAATCATTTATTCAAGAACAGATAATAACTGATAACGAGGAAAGTAAGCAAAGGCGGACGATGAATGCCAATTCTACATTTATTGGCCCGTCATTTAATTTAAAAAACTAATGTCATCACATCAAAGTGGTAGTTGTAGTTTGCAGTACATGAGTTTTGGGAGGAGGTTTTGCCCATGAGATCATTTAATTATGTAGTTTATAATTGACTCCCAATAACTTTTTTCGTTTAGTTTACATAAGATACCAAGATCTGAACGACTGATAAACTCGAATTTTCGTAAATGACCAATTATGTGTTATCAAGAACGAAACTACTTGCAAACGTCAACATTATTAGGCAGCAATTAACGTTGGTATCAACCTTTATCATTTTCATGATTTGTTAACTTACGCATTCAACATTGATACTGACAACTGAGCTGGGTTGGGTGACTTCCGTAACTTCCTGAACAGTACTTCCAATTGGCTTTTCTTCGGCGTGTTAGATTTAGATGTAAGATCGATATACTGGAATATTTGAACGTTATAAGAATGTAGATGTCGTCTTTGCATGTTAATTGTTAGCCGTTGTGAATCTATGTGTGCAAGTGGATAATGTTTTAGGCCACACATATTTTGTATAATTTATTCTTGAAGTGTTGCATAATAAATCACTACTATTTTTACAAGAGCATTTTTCATATTTACAAGAAGTAGAATAGGGAACAAGAACTAAAACGTGCGTAAAAATATAATACTTGGCTAATACTATATGTGCCATGGCATGTCGTGTCATGTGTCACTTAAATTCATGGTTTCTTGTCGCTGTTTTAACGTAAACATATTTTGTTGCAACTCAAAGCTAGATCGCCTATCAAACATTTGCTTGGTGTATTTATCTAGGTATTTATCAGATACTGATTACTTGTAATGAAAAACAAAATAGCGAACCTACTTAATATTTTTCCAGCTGCTAAATTATCTTTAATTGAAAATTGAAGGTCAACGTTATTTTGATGTTTGCTTATCTGCAGTAGCTAGCTATATGCTTGCAGAGAAGGTAATTTATTCGACAAGAGTAATACAGTATAAACGGTATATTAGTTGTAATTGTTTAGTGTAATCCAAGGTGTAATCCACCTTGGTGTAATCATAATAATAGAGAAACAGAGAAAGAGGAACAAAGAAAAACTACTGCAAATACGCATTATTTTAAAATTTGTGTAATTTTTCCCAAAATCAGTGCCAGAACTGAACGGGTTGGGTTCAATTGCAACTCAATCAGAGTTAAGGCGCATTTTGCTAATTTGTAAATAGTAGTTGCATATAAAAATGTAAAAACTTGACATTTTCATCAAGATGACTCTGTGATAATCGTTAGAAGGTTTGGAATTCATTTATTTTACTTCGCATGGCACGTTTCCAAAAAAAGCATTGGCAATGTCTATTGTGTAAATGAATTACAAATTAAAAGTGATATGCACATAGAATACCCTGGAAAATCCAATACGTGTGTTTGATTGTTTATTTTCTTCAAAACGTGTTGAAACATGGAAGCTTATACGAATTAGAAATACTGTGCTGTCTGTACGAGTTTGTCTCTGGAAGTCTTTCCAGTCGTAAAATATCATTGTAATAAGAAAACAAACAACCATCTACCGTGTAAGTGGATGTTTATGGTTGGTGTTACGCGATATTAAAGTGGTAATTTGGTGCCGCGCTTCGAAATATTGTCTAACATTAATGTAAATGATGCGCTGTCATTTCCGTCACTGATTTGTTCTCTCCGCTATAAAGATATATGTACCAAGGTTTAATATTTGCATTCCCGTGTGCGACTTAGTATTTATATACTATGTTATGAGGAGCTTATCTGGTCATTTTCATTGGTCAAGCGTGATTTCATGAAACCTAGTAAAAATTAAATATTATTGTTTAATTTTAAGTTTGTAGCTTTATAATTTTAAATTTGTTTTGCAAAATGTATTGACAGTTGAGAATACATGTTTGTACTAAACTAGAAATCTATTTAAGCATATATGTTCGAATCTGAATGAAATTAACTAATGAGGAAAATAGATATTTCTTCAGCAGCGATCGATTATATCAGAAACGAAACGAAATAATAAAATCTGTTTTCAAATTTATGTAAATAAGATTCAGTTAGCTTGCTGACATTTTTCAGCGAGGAAGTTTAACCCAGTGGATCAATAAATTAAAGCCGTTTTTTATTGATTGACTGTTTCTCTTGTGTACTCCCACTCTTTGCACCTTCATTTTATGTCACATTATATTACTAATCTGTATCTGTAATCTAAAAAAACACCACTAAAACACTACGTTTCTTTTACGCGCCCGAATGGTTGGTTGTTGACGCGACACATTATGATATCTTTGGAAAAACATGGTTATGGAAAAGAGGTTTAGTATACCTCAATTGGTTATGGTTATATCAATTGAGGTATTCATACACTACTCGTAGTGTGCTGAAAGTTAAATAAATAACGGAGTTGCTTTTTCCCTGTAATTAATCAATCAAAACTATGGCATAAGGAACATTGTCAGACGTGTCATTGGCTAAAATGAAAGGCTCTAAAAAAGTTGAGAAAAAACGAGATGCGACATCTACCTTGAAAAATGCTCCAAGTTATCAGTCTCCTCAGTCGGTCAAACTAAAATACGGGGTGGGAAACAGCAAGGAAGGTTCGTCCACACCTGTATCCGCACCAACTCTTACTACTAGAAAATCTGCAACTATTTCCAATCAAACTAAAACTACAACCTCAAGTACAACCAATGTCAGTCTGGTAAAGCCAAAGACAAAACCAGGAACTCAAGAAACAAAAGAGGCCTCAAAACCATCCTCTACAAATCAGCGACCTCTTCCTAGACAGGGGGAATGTGAAATATGTCGTCAACCATGCAGAAGTCATTGTGCTGGGTGCAAGCGCGCATTTTACTGTTCCAAGCAACATCAGCAGTCGGACTGGCCTAAACACAAACTAGTTTGTCGACCATTTAGCATTCCAACGCAGTACTCCTCTGGATTTCATCTTCGTCCTCCCGGTGCTGTAATAGCGTCTACAACTTCGTTAAATAGTAGTAGCAGTAATCAGTTTATGTCTGGAACCAGTTTGAGCTCGGAACTCCAGTTTATGATATGTACTAAAAGTATTGCCGCGGGAAATTTACTTTTCAGTGAAAAACCTTTAATGGTTACAGCTAACGTTTTTGTCACTCCTTCAACTAACGAAGATCTAGTATGGTGCAGCTGTTGTCTAAAAACGATACCAAACCCGGTTGACAGTTTGAACAACAACGTACCAAACAGCAAAAGCAAAACGTCTGCATTCTGTCGAAAATGCGACTTACCTTTATGCGCTGAATGTTACGAAGGTCTTGAAAATGTTGGTTTCTCCAGCAAATTTTATGGCGGACAAGGCCATTCTTGTGAAGAGTGTGCTCTCATCTGCGAACTTCGTCAGAAAGTACCGGAAGTAGTTATGGATTTGAAAACATCAAGCAGCGTTAATAATAAGCGTTATGCCGTCCATTTTATGAAGGATTTAAGCCTCCTTCGCGTTCTTATGTTCCGTATATCTTGCCCATGGCGGTGGGAAAGTTTAATAGCCCTCCGCAACAGCCCTCGGTACAAAGCCAGCTGCAAGCACAATTTAGGAAACCTGGAAGGATGGTTAACAGTGAATGCACCCCCTGACTACCCTGTGGCATCTTACTATCTGAAAAATATTTGCAAAGAAAAGAACATTTTGTTGGTGGACATTGTAAAAATTTTGGCAGTTTTTTGTGAAACATCTTTGCAAAATCCAGGGTATTGCAAAATAAATTATTTACATTTTCAAACTGTCTTTTTTGTGAATTGGATGATATAAAAGTGAAATTGGAAATCAATTCAATAGATTGATGGTCTTGTATGAAAATATGTCATGGTTAGCACATGCCTGCACTGCAAACACTGAACAATTTTTCCGGCCAATAAAAACGTCATCTGCAGTGGATGTTGAGAATCATCAAAACAATTTGGAAATTGTGGTGAAAACTGTACGTGTAATCGATGAAGGTTCAAAAATCACTATGAATTACCTGAAAAATTACGAAGGGGGTCGGTCTGCTTTGGCCTTGAAACTGTTTCAAACAAGCGGCCATTATTGTTGCGACACAGATTGTGAGTGCTACCAACAACGTAACTGGGATAAAACGATGGGGATCCGGTGCGATTTGGTGTTTTCGAGTCACGCCTGCTCAGGCATTTTATCCCCAAGAGTAGATGCTCCCAATGCGGAAAAGTTAAATTTAGGAATGGGAATGTTTATGAAATCAAAGAAATGGGAATGTGACAAGTAGGTCAACAAACTGTATGCTAACGTGTATAATATGACAAACCTACCTATTACAATTGGATGTTTAATGGGGCATTGTGATACTACAGGTGTAAAAAGTTCGAAAAATACGAGAGCCTTCATACCAAAATCATGGAAATTGCTCGTGATCTGACGAGTGCATGTGACAGATGCTGCAATAGTAGTAGCAGTGCTGGAAGTGGAGGGTTTGGAAACAAAAGTCAACAGTCGTGTTTCCTTCAACTGCAAAACAAACTATTATCCAATCTGAGTGACCAACACTGGATGGTATGGAAAGCAAAACTGAGAGTACTCAAAAGTTGGACAGCGTCTGTTGGCTATGGTACCACCATGCTCCGTACCGCCATGTCGCAGTCCTCGTCTACCTGTACTGGGTATAAAGATGGCTTAATTTATGTTTTGAAGCAAAAGGTGGACATTTATGGAGAAGGTATTTACGGAAACTCCAAAAATAAGTACGGGCTTTTGGAACTTTTTGCAAGAAGACATGGACAAGTGTCTCCAAAACGGGGCCATTTGTTATTCGACGCCTTCTTTGCAAATTTAATTGTTTTGTTAGAGGACTACAAAAAGGAACTCCCAATAACACCAGGTAAAGCGGAATTACAAAGGGCACAAGTAGCTCGAGAGTACTGTAAGAAGGTCGCCATACTCCGGAGTCTGTTGGAGCAAACAGTGGAAAGTTTAAAATTGACTGAAGACACAACGCTAAGTCATGTTGCTGCAAAGTTGCTTAGAATGGCCCAGGAATTACAAGAAGTTTTTAACAAAGTTTTCCGGAGAACGGAGCAGCGCTCATTTTTAATAATAGGCTATTTAAATGATTTGTTAGAACTGTTTGCTAGTCAGGATCTTACTTTTGATCCATCGCATACTAAGAAAAGTCAACTCAAGTATGACCCCTTCAAGGAAGGATTATTTGGAGAGGATACCCTCGAGTTTGAAATAGATAGTATGAATTTGGGGCCAATTCCTTGGTTCACATTTGGTTCCACCACTACTAGAACGGTACCGTTCAGTAATTCTAGCGGAAGCAGTCACTTTACTTATGATTCAAACGCTGAATCCGGTTTTAAATATAGTAGTTTTGATAGCCCTAATTTTGAAGCTTCTGACAACGACAGCGCCAGTGACGACGATGCCTCCGATAATCCGTTCATTTACAGTCGATCTCCAAGAAGAAGTAAAACCAATGATACAAATTATCGTACCCGTAATAGTAGAGATAGCGCTAGCAATGGACAAAATAAAAGTAAACCGAAACCACGGAAGAATGCTGACGAAGATTGGTCAAGCTACTTCTGGTTCAGCTCTGATGATGATGATGAAAATAGCAATCTTTTTGATGATGACGAGTTTGATATGGGGTTTACGCCTTCACCCAGATCAACTTTTGGATGTGATCTATTTAATGATAAAGAATTGGATGAATTAGCAGAGTGGGCAACATTGCAGTTTATAATGGGAAGAATGAAATAATAGTAAATGAACTTTCCTTTTCTTTGTACAATTGTTGGTTGTGTAAATAAATATAACATTTAATAATTAAAACTGGAATTATATTTCGTCATCGCACGTATCACTCATTCTTCAGCTAAACTGTAAAGTCTATTCAAAAGCAGAACATCGAAACCACCAAATTGTTTGCATTGAGAATGCAGCCTATGAGTGTTCTCCTCGGCTTTCAACAACGAACTTTCCAACTGGTCAACAAATCTTGCCAGTTTAAATTGACTGTCTAATTTAGTTTTATGAAACTGCTGAAAAACGACTCGAAACAGCGGTTCTGTCCCTTGCGCTGTAAAACTCAATGCATTCCCATGAAGTGCAGAGATTCCCTGACCAATTTCAGGATCCTCACATGTACTTCCTTCTCGACACTGAAAAGGTCTGAAATTCCAGTCGCAAGTAAGCACGTGTAGCTCCTCTGGGAAAAAATGAAAATAGATGTTGAGGATGTCCTAAAAAATAAATAAGCGACGAGTCCAGTGTAACTTAAAATCAAACATGTTTGTAATAATTCGTGTGTCATAAGGTATAGTATAATAAACTGACGGCCAATGTCATACTAACCTGATCCGCCAATTTAATTTTGTCTTGGAACATGGTTGTCACCATTCTTACTACGTTAGAATTTGACCCGTAATGAAAGAGACAGGGTGCCATTGCAGCAATTTTCTCGGAGGAATCATCACCGCTTGTTTCTGAACCGTGGTGACGATCCTCAGTACTACTTTTATCATCATTAAATCTTTCGAATTGTCCCCACAAAGCTTGTACACTCTGAAGGAATATTATATCCGTATCTAAATAAATTATAGAGTCCCACACGTTTGCTGGTATTAGCTCTGCCAGAAACAGCCTCAAGGTTGCGCAAGGGCGAAACAATTTTTTCATCCAGGCAGAGCCTGGAGGATAGCGAACTGGAAAATTAGTTAGTCTTACAAGTTGTTGGAACTCCTGTGACCACTGGGTCTCTATTTCATGTTTGATTTTTTTGTAATGTTGAGGTTTATCTGATAAGAGAAGAACTTCCACACAAGAAGACGATTTTGTCTCGTATTTGGTGAGAATGGCGATTGACTTTAGGAGCACAAGCGTTTGATTGATTTGACGGGAGAAATCTTTTGCTATTGGTGCAGTATCCCCTGATTTCTGTTGATGAGCAATGATGGAGGAATTCGACTTTGTCGCGTTACGTTTTGTTATCGTCAAATATATCTCATCTTCGCACAAAATTATGACAATTGCCACTGAACACTTTTTCTCAACTGTTGGCGTCGGCAGTTTGCTCGTACTTGCACTATTTGTGTACACCCGTTTTGAAATTGAAAAAAGCGGTGGAATTTCTTCCGTAGTTATTTTCACTTCATCTCCTCTGTCGCTGACCAAAGATCCAATATAATACACATAGCTGATGATTATCAAAATTGTCAAACATTCAAACACTCCCAATGCACTCATAAACCGCTTTGCTCTTCTGTGAGACAGGAACATCATTGTAGCGATACCC